>ML268164.1:11134-48137 GCA_005239495.1 Nicotiana undulata
TCTTTCAAAAGTAAGAAAATGGTCAGTACCACCAGGACGTTGGAACTGGTTCATATGGATTTATGTGGTCCTATGAGAACTATGAGAAGAGGTGGTATGAAATATGTAATGGTGCTAGTTGATGACTATTCAAGGTTCACTTGGACTTTGTTTCTGACATCTAAGGATGAAGCCTGTGATATGTTCACCTCATTTGTGAAGAAAACTGAAAATCAGTTAGGAAATCAACTAGCATCAATAAGATCTGATCATGGTATTAAATTTGAGAATGCAAAGTTTGCTGAGTTCTGTGATGAACATGGTATCAATCACAACTTTTCTGCCCCTAGAACCCCACAGCAAAATGGGGTTGTTGAAAGAATGAATAGAATTGTTGAAGACATGGCAAGAACCATGCTTCTTTCAAGTAAACTACCCCACAGCTTCTGGGAAGAAGAAATAAACACTGCATGCTACATAATAAATAGATGCATGACCAGGCCTCTGGTAGAGAAAACTCCTTATGAATTACTTAAAGGGAGAAAGCCCAACATATCCCATCTTAGGGATTTCGGATGCAAGTTCTTTGTGCACAATAATGGAAAAGATTCCCTAGGTAAATTTGATCCCATAAGTGATGAGGGAGTATTCTTGGGATATTCATCACACAACAAAGCTTATAAAATGTACAATAAAAGAACTATGTGTGTAGAAGAGAGTGTGCATGTTGTCTTTGATGAAACTAACACTATTTCTGAGAGACATGAACAAGAAGATGAGGAGCTTGGACTGGTGAGAAGCAATGAACACATTGAAGCAAATATGGAAGATGGAACAGGTGATGGACCAGGTCCAACTACCCCAAGCAACATCACAGGGGGAACTCAACATCTGCACCATGGCCCTGATCTTGTTCCACAACAACAAGACATCATGGAGCTATCTAGAAGTGAACAATTGGTGCTCAAACCACACAGATACCAGAGTTCTCACCCTCTTGAGAACATCATAACAGATTTGACATCTGGAATCAAAACAAGATCCTCTTTGAAAAATCTGTGTGCGTTTGATGCCTTTCTATCCTTGATTGAACCAAAGAACATTGGTGAAGCCCTACAGGATGCTGGCTGGGTAAATGCTATGCAAGAGGAGCTGAATCAATTTGAAAGAAGTCATGTATGGCAATTAGTACCCAGACCACTAGACAAGAAGTAATTGGCACAAAGTGGGTCTTCAGGATCAAGCTCGATGAAGATGGAAATGTTACAAGAAACAAGGCTTGTCTGGTTGTTCAAGGATACAGTCAAGAAGAGGGAATTGATTATGATGAGACCTTTGCCCATGTGGCAAGACTGGAGGCAATCAGACTTCTTATAGCATTTGCTGCACATATGGAATTCACTCTCCATCAGTTGGATGTTAAGAGTGTTTTTCTCAATGGCTATCTGAAGGAAGATGCATTTTTCAAACAACCTCCAGGTTTTGAAAGCAAGGAGTCACCTGACCACGTATACAAACTTGACAAGGCTCTCTATGGTCTCAAACAAGCACCTAGAGCATAGTATGAGTGACTATCAAAATTCCTGCTAGAACATGGGTACAAACGAGGCAAAATTGACAGCACCTTGTTCTTAAAGGAAAAGGGTAAAGAACTCCTGTTTGTGCAAATATATGTGGATGATATCATATTTGGGGCGACTTCTGAAAAATTGAGTAAGGGATTTGCTATGCTTATGGGGAATGAGTTTGAGATGAGTATGATGGATGAGCTAAACTTCTTCTTAGGCTTGCAAATCAAGAAAAACTCAAATGGAACAATGATCCATCAACAAAAGTATGTGAAAGAATTGCTCAAGAAATTTAAAATGGAAGACTCAAAGGAAATAGACACCCCCATAGCCACAACTACAAAATTGGATGTGGATGAACCTGGTTCATCAGTTGATCAGAAGCTATACAGAGGGATGATTGGGTCTCTATTATATCTTACTGCCAGTAGACTTGATATTATGTTCAGTGTAGGATTATGTGTTAGGTTTCAGGAAAATCCAAAGGAGTCCCACCTAACTGCAGTGAAGAGAATTTTGACATACCTGAAAGGCACCACTGATTTGTGCCTTTTGGTATCCTAAAGGTAGTAATTTCGACCTTGTAGGATATGCTGATGCTGATTATGCAGGTTTCCTGGTTGACAAGAAAAGTACTTCAGGCATGGCTCACTTTTTGGGCTTCTGCCTTGTGTCTTGGGCCACCAAGAAACAAAATTCGGTAGCTTTGTCTACTGCTGAGGCTGAATATGTGGCTGCAGCCTCATGATGTGCTCAGTTGCTGTGGATCAAGCAAAAACTCATGCACTTTGGTATAGATGTGGGATGCAATCCTATTTTCTGTGATAACACAAGTGCAATTAGTATGACCAAGAACCCGGTTCATCATAAGAGAAGTAAGCAAATAGATGTTAGACACCACTTCCTTAGGGATAACTATGAAAAGGGAATGATCTCAATTGAATTTTGTGCTACTGACAAGCAAATTGCAGATATCTTTACTAAAGCACTGAGTAGGGAGCATTTTGAGAGAAAACGGCTTGAATTAGGGATGATTAAGATCACCTAATTGAAAAATGAAAATGAAAAAAAAAATTTGGCTAGAAACACTAACATAGATAATTAACCAGACTAATCATTGCTCAGTATCATGACGTTACTGCCATACTCTCTTGCCATGTATTAGTATGATTCCCTGGTTGCTAATGATGTTTTTCTATCTTTGTAAATTGAGGCAAATTAAAGACTTTAACCCGATGAACTTGGTTCATCGCTGCTGGTTCATCTGACTAACAAGGTACGTGCTCATCTCCATACATTTATTGAAATAATAATAGTCACACATGAGCAGGACTCTATCCTTATTTGGTTCAATTCAAATTCTCAGTACTTATCCCAAAATGAACCAGTTTCAAGAAGTCCCATCGCTACTCAATTAGCCTAGATTTAGGGGATTCTTAAATGTCTAATCAATGACACTCCTACGTCGATTAGACTCCCTCTTAATTAAATACTCTGCCCGTTGTAATATTTCTAACCACATCTTATAAAAAGGTCATCATTACCTCCCCTCTGCATAACATAACAAGTAGAACCAAGTTCTTCATTCTTCTGAAATCAAAACTGATAAAATCTTCGTCTCTCCCTAAAACGATCATAACAATGTCTTCACCACCTCCTGCCTCTTCTTCCTCTTCATCATCCATACGTGATTACAATGGAGGACGTGAAGACTTTGAGTCTAATTCCCCATCAGTATATAGTTCACAATCTCCAGTCAGATCTTCAACCCCTGAAAACCCTCCAGTTCTTGAACCCACACCTAACCCTACTCCAGCCCCAAGGGCACGAAGAGTGAAAGTTCTTGCCAGGAAATTTGTTGCTTCTGGCTCTCGTGCAAAATTCTTGGAGGAAATTCTTAAAGCCAGTGAGGTTCCTGAGTCTGAATCTTAAAGTGCATCCTTCGAATCCCCTAATGAGGACGAAGCACCAGGATCATCCAGTTCTGAGCAAGGTAATCTTGAAGTTAATTCTAAAACTGCTATTACTGAAAATATGTTTGTGTTGGTTGGGTCAGTTGTTGATGTTGAAGTGCCTGATAGGCGGAGAAAATTGGGGAAAGATAAAATTCTTGAGAAAGAGGGAGAAGGAAGTTTTGTAAGGGATTCTGGGGAGGACAGTACCACTTTGGATATTTGTGGTCCTGTTCTTGAGATTGTTGAAGAAAGTATCACTAATTTAGGGGGAAGTGCTGCTGAGGAAGAAGTAGCTGGTCTAGAGAGCTTATGAAAATCAGTAGATGAACCTGGTTTATCTATAGAGGAGACACTGGACGAGATGCTGAGGAAGATGGGGGAGTCTTATAACCCCAAAAAGAAGAGTCTTAAATGTTCAAGAAAGTCACCACCCCAGTTCCTCCAAAGAAAAGGAAAGCTTCTGTGTCTGTTGATGCTCTTGCCCCAAAAGTTCGTGCTACACGAAGTGCTGTTCGACGAGGTGAAGAAGAGTTAGAAAGGGCTTTGAGATAGAGCAAGAAAAATAAAGCTCCAAAGGGAAAGGCAAAGGTAGGAGAGCCTTTTGAGGCTGTAATTGTTGATGATGATACGATGGACCTGGTCCATCATGAGGAGCATCCTGCTCCCGTTGTGGTTGAGACACCCAAGCCCAAGGTGGATAAGGCATCTTCAAAGAAGTCAGTTGTTGTGTCTGCCACACCCTCAAGCACTACTAAAAGGTCCAGGTCCAAGGCCAAGAAAGTGAAGGTTGTTGAAGAAGAAGAAAAAGAATGGAGTGGAGGAGAAGAAGAGATGTCTGATGAGAAATCTGACAAACTCACCATGTTTGGCAAGCGTACAATTCTGAAAGGGAAGATGGTGAAAGATCTTGATGAACCTGAGATGCTGTATCTGCTGGATACACTGGATGTGTAGGGGTGGAAGGACATGGTCCTTTACTTGGAAAGAAGGCTGGCAAGGAATGAACTGGTGGAGTTTATGGCCAATGAAAGTGTCAAGAATGGCATGGTAACCTCCACAGTCAAAGGAATTCAGATCACTTTTGATGCAAAGGAACTGGGAGAGATTCTGAACATACCTGCTGAGGGCTACGATGATTACACTAGGAAAAGATGGCCTAGTCTTGATAGAATGGCCTCAGCTCTCAACATCACCAGATTCGTTTGTGAGAATGAGGAGGAAGCTGAGCCCAGGCTAGTGTTCAAAAGTTAAATGAGGCCCCATCACAAGTTATTCTTTGAATTCGTGATCAAGTTCCTGCTGCCAAGACAAGAGAGCATAACCACTGCTATTTCATCTGCAGCTCTTACCGTTGAAGGAATAAGTATTGCTTTGGCTTGATTGCTTTCACCAGGTCTAGCTAGGCTGGGAGTCTGGCTTGAGTTAGACAAGCAGAGAAGGATCTTATGCCACCGGTGACCGGCCTGTCTATCTAAGCCTCTTCTTTATCGATAGGATTCCCATCATTATCAGTCTACGGCGAAGGAGACAAGGGCGAGGCACCGAACACCTCGTTCTTCGTCCATTCCCGTTCGATGGAGAAAGAACTTCTTTCGGGTGTTCGATCAGGCTTGCTAGGCACATTGCCAACTATATAGACTTAACGCTTATGGAATGCTTGTATAGGGGTAAGCAGATTAACTGGCCAGCTTTCATCATTTAGTTCTTGGATAGAGTTGTAAATGGAACCAAAGTACACGCTATTCCTTATGGCTTTATTCTGATGACTGTACTTGCCCACTTTGAGGTTCCGGTAAAGAAAGCTGAGATGGCTAATGCTAAGGTTTATTTTGGGAAGAACACTTTGGTGACTTGTGATTATATTGTCAATGTTCCAGAAGATGAACCTGGTTCATCTAGGAAGCAGCCAGTCAACAGAAAAGTCAGGGCATTGGTGCAGGAAGGAGAGATGAAGGATGAGGAGATCCTTAGATTGAAATCTCGCCTTCATGAGGTGGAAGTTGAGCGGGATGCTCTCAGAGTTGATCTAGCAAAGGAGAAGGAGAAAAATGAAGGTGTTCTTCAACAAATGTTTTCTCTCCTTCAAGCCAAGAACCCAATCTCATCTGCACCTACCCAAACTTAGGATGTCCAGAGCTACCAAAACCCCTCTCAATGCCCAGTTCAGGATTTGTTCAGTTTCTGTTTTTATGTTTTTCTCATGGTTATGACTGTTTTAGTTCTTTCTGTGTATGGTGTTTGATTACTGGCTAATCGATGACTTGTGCTTTTTTTAGTTATTGACTTTGTCTCAGTTTCTTACGTAGCTTACATTTATTGGTTTCTTTTGATGATTAAATCATGTTTGCACCTGCAGTTGCCTCTATGGCCAAGAGTAACTGTTAACAAACTCTGGTAAGTTTATCATTTTGCAACTTTTCGATGATGCCAAAAGGGGGAAGAAATGTGCTTTTCAAATTCAAATTTCAAACTGTTATGATATTTATAACCTAATGAACTTGGTCTCTCTATGATAAATGCTTAAAACCATACAAAATGTTTGAAGTGTATACAGGGTTAAGCACGGAGTTTGTCATCATCAAAAAGGGGGAATTTGTTGACCCAAGTCACTGCATGGTTTTGAAGATTGACAAATGTCTACTCAGTTGAACCAGGTCCATCGGGGAAAACATACTAAACAATCCCACTGGCACAATAACCGTGTATGTACAAGAGATAAATGTGATTGTGAATTATCCATAAACCAAGAAGATTGTCTCCTAATGCGAAAAGGTTGCAAATTGATGAGAGGTCAGAGTTCAGGTTCAGCAAGGACAGTAACAAAGAAAAGAAGTTGAGATAAACACAAACTCTTCCACCAAGGAAGAGTTGCATTAGAACTAAACAAGAACATCTCAACTACTGGCACTATATAATGTTGAAGTATTCCTACTGAAGGATTGATCGCACAAAGGCAGAAGTGAAACAAGAATTGAAAGCAAAATTCCCAGAGATATTTTGCAAGCAGAATCCTTGTGCGACACAAAGGCTACTGACCAGCTAGAAGAACCAGTTCCATCTGTTTGTCTTACGAGTCTAGCTGGTTGTAGTATGTGATTTAATATTGTATCTTTCAGCTTTCGTAGAAGCAATTGTAATAGGTACACACTGTTCAAGTTAGAGTTAACATGAAGCTTGTCGCAATTAGCTAGAGGCTAGGTTTCTACAAAGTGATTAGAGTTAGTCCTAGGTTTACAAAAGAGTTTATTTTGTCAATGTTGTTTGGCTCATAGTTGTAGTGAAGAGTTTGGGAAAATCCTAATGAGGAGTAGGTCGTGGTTTTTTCACCTTTTGAACCAGGTGTTTTCCACGTAAAAATCTCTGTGTTTTTACTTTACTGCATTTATTATTCCGCAACAACAGAAGTTAGAATACCAAGAAGAACCTGGTTCTTCTAGTAAGACAGCACTCGAAAAATTGGACACCACACAAATCACCCCCCCCCCCCTCTTGTGTGGTATTGAAGTATAAAACATCAATGATTGAAGGAAGAACAATGACCGTTCAAATCAACAAGTTGTTTCAACATGGAATGTACATGAAAATTACAACTGAGGTACCGCCTCGTATTCACATCACAATTTCAATCACAATCTTTCCTTATATCAACGCGTGTGCCTTACATATAATTTTGAAAATCATTTTCCCCAAAATAGCTACACGTTTTTTAACCAACCTAATCACATTGCGTGGCTTCAAGTAGTTCCCCTACTAGCAACACGCGTATCATGCCCACCTTATTTCACCGCATGCGTATCAACCCTTATCCTTATACCACCACATGCATATCAATATCACAACACAACCACAACTCGCACCACAAGTGCTCATATGCCATAACTTGCCAAAAAGTCAAAACACCAATATTTTCACAACAAATAGCCCATGGGTCAACCACGATGTGTACAAAAATGTCAACAATAACAAAATGAATGAGAATTCTCAACAAGAAAAGGTATCTCAACAATTAATAACTTTGCCTCAATGTGATAACGACTATTATATCTTCAACACCATTAACTCAACAAGATGATATACCACGAAATAACAACTTCAATAAAAAGTAATTCAACAATTAAGAGGTAACAAGGTAATAAGGAAGGAAATAATTTTAATTAAAGCATATAAGAGCAAAATAACAAGTAAGAGGAAGAACAAGTGCTAACAACATCAAATGGAGCAAGTAAGAGTAGATTAATAATGAGAGATATAACATGTTATGACAACTCAGTTAAAGGCATGAGAAGAGTCTAGATAACCTTAATTGGTCAAATGCATCATATAACTCGTTTACCCACTCGTCACCTTGCGTACATGGCTTTCACTAAAAATACAAATAGCACAATCAACCCAAATCCTAAGGGATAGTTTTTCCCCACAAATAAGCAAGTTACTTACCTCAACTAGGCCAACTCAACCCTCAAATCTAACAAGAAATGACATTATAACATCAAACAATACGAGTGAAACCAATAACAATAAATAAAGCTATGATCTTTACATTTTTTCTCGAAAAGTCAACAAAAGTGAACCCTGGGCCCGTCCGGTAAAAAATCGGGTCCAAGGGTAGATTTTTATTACAAAATACCCCACGAATCCATATATGTGTTTTATTTTCAAATCTGATTCCAATCCGACTCTCAAACTCAATTCTTCATTTTTCAAAAACTTGACAAAATTTCCCAATTATCCTCTTTGATTCTCATGAATTTGTTGTTACAATCTAAGGTACATTCATGAAATATAGTTAAAAATTGATTACCATAACTTACCCAATATTTGAAGATGAAAATCTCCTCCAAAATCTCCCAAAATCGAGCTCCAAAATCCTGTGACAAAAAGTAATTAAATTTCGACACAAGAAAAAAATGCAACAGCTGTCCCAACTCGATTCAGGTTCTAGATGACCCTGAAACTCATGTTTGATAAGCCCAAGGGGATCCTTGCGGGATTACACCCAAGTTAACCTCTTGAATCACCCAATTTGGCCTTAAAATGAGGGAGATATGATGTTTTGAAGTTTTAAAAAAATATTGAAAATTTTAAAGGTACTTTCGTAATTATTTACACTATAAAAAAACCAGCAATAAAAAAATCTTTGTTTTAGTATCCAAAACTCATTTGGAACCTCCTGTACACAAATCATATATGCATTGTAATCATAAAATATGATACAACCTGCTTGCGCACTCAAAATACCGAAAACATTTCATCTTGACCTTATATTGACCATGGTCAAACTTCAAATCCTTAACATAACTAATTTCTCAATCAACGATCTAAAACACACTCGAGCCCCCCGGGACCCCCATTCAATCATACTAACAAAAATAAATACATCATCAAAACTTATCCTAAGCCTCAAAACACCCAAGGGAACATCACAACAAAGAATCGAGGCTCAAACCGAAAAGAATTTCCCTTAAGTTGTTAAATCTTTATTCTTTCAAAAGAGTGTCCGAATCATACTTAAACACTTCGGATTAGTTTTAAACTTTTCACACAAGCTCAATTCAACTATAGATACCTAACCAAATTCTCGAAACACCAATTGGAGTCCAATAACATCAATGTCTACTCCAGGTCAAGCTTATGAACTCTTAAGTTCTTCAATTACCAACTTTCGATAAATAGTGTCGAATTCTTCTATGAACCTCTGAAACTAAATGCGAACATAAATACAAGTCCAAAATCACCGTAAGAATCTATCGGAATAATCAAAACCCGATTCCGAATTCGTTTACCCAAAAGTCAAACCTTGGTCATCTCTTCCAACTTAAATCTTCTAAAACGAGATTCATTCTTCCAAATCAATCATGAACCGTTCGAAAATCGAAACAAACCATACAGGCAAGTCATAATACATAATATGAAGCTACTCAAAATCTCAAATCACCGAACAAAATGTTAAATCTCAAAATGATATGTCGGGTCGTTACAGAAATTAAAGCTTCATTTGCAATAACTTATTCTATTAGAAGGTGTATCAAACGTGATATCAGGATAGAATTTATCTCACCATGTTGATCTTTTACTGGTACATACAAAATGAACTTGTTATTTCCGTTAAATGATAAAGAAAAATTAGTCTATGATAATCGTTTACTCAACTATTTAAATTAAAAATTATGGACGTCTTATAAAATAAAGAAAAAATTAATATTTTTATCAGTTGGGGCAACATTCCTACCAAATTCGATATCAATGATATAGTCAAAATACTTACGTAAAAAAAGATTCTTCTCAATGGCTATTACTAGAATTTTTCAAAAGGGCATAGTTGAGGCAACATATAAAATTTGAGGGAAATTGGATATGATTTGAACCGGTTAGAAGTCAAAATTCGCAGTTGGAGTCGAGTTAAAAAGTTGCTCTGCAATCAAATGCATATTATATACAGGTATACATAGATATACAGGAGATACAAACGGAATACAAATTTGATACACACGAAATATACAAACGATACGCGAGGATACATATCCCATCTTCTTTCATGTTCTTCTTTTACATATATATCCCATCTTCTTTCATGTTCATCTTCTACGTTGAACTTGACTCAAATTTTAATTCAAAACACCTTAAATCTCCATTAAACCGTCCCAAATTGAGATTCAAATTTCTTAAAATATGCTCAATCTATTCTTAACAACATTCACTCGAAAAATATTCCATTTTGAAAATCCAAAATTTCGAAACAAATCGGCACCAAACAAGCTCGAACCAGTAGAGGAATTCAGACTCGAAAACAAAAAATCTTCACTCAAGTTTTCCAATATTGATAATCTCGAATAAGATTTCCCAATCATTAACTTGAATCTTTTTTTATTCAAAGTGCGAAACCATTAGAGATTAGGAACTATTTCAAGAACTTTTGAGCCCTTGTCCAGATTTTCCGTTTATTGTGTTATGTCCTCTACAATATTGAGTGTGTGCGCTATGATTCTTCTTCTGAAATTTTCAGTGTAGATGAGATATATGTGCTCTATGTGCTATGAACTTTTTGAGATTCAATTTCAGTTAACATATGTGATTATGTATGCTAGAATATGTAGAAAGAAAAAGCAATTTGTGTTAATCCATGGTGCATATGAGCAGACACAGCAAAGAAATGGGAGCGTGCATTTCTCAAGAAATAACAAATATTGCTTCAAACACCTAGAAATTTCGTAGATGAAGGTTAGAAGAATCGACCACTAGCAGCTTTAGCAAGAGGAATGACTGACCACTTTGTAATTGAAAGCGGTCGTATTTTAGAAGTAATTGGCTGAATATTAGTTAAAAATCTCTTCATATTAAATACTCGCATAATAGAACGACACGTGGAATTTTAAACAGATAAAAAGCGAGACACGTGAAAATCAAGGCCTGGAGCAGCAGTCTCGGTTGGCATTAGGAAGCCCCCGAAAAGAATGTTGCTTGTGAAGACAAATGAATGCCTGCCACCCAATAGCATTCAATGAATAATATTCTGCAGTATTAAATATATAGTTTGTTATAGAGAATAAGGTATTCATGGCCCGCCGTTACACATCTTCATTGGTCCTCATAATTGTCATTAAAGAGGGGCTTGATCCTAGAACCTTGTTCCCTAGGTGCAACTATAAATAGTGAGTTCAACAGGCATTATAAAGGGACAAATTTCCTGACAAACTTATGCTATATACTATTCAAAAGCTTAATAACATTTTATTTCTTGCTTATTAATGTTGCTATTACGGCCTTCGGAAGGTCTGCTCCCGGAATAAAGTTATTCACTGTCTTATCTCGATTTCAATGCTAAGTCTTGCATTTATTTAAGTTATTTATCATTTTGGGATTAAATCAATTTGCTTGTCTATGAATTCCGTATAAATTCAACGGTACCGTTTTACAGGTAAACAGTTTGGCGCCCACCGTGGGGTTTAGACAGTTGCATAATCGGGTTGATCCTTGCATGTATTACTAACTTGTTTAATTCTTTGTTTCCTAGCGAAAAATCATAGAAAATGGAAGATAACGATGTCAACATCGCGCAAAACATTGAGGCCTAAGGAAATCAGTCTCAACACGAAGATTCGATCAGTGATACCCGCAACAAAGACGATGAGGCCTCGTCGGTCCATGGCAGGCAATATCCACGATATGTTTGGGAGGAAACTCCTGATGTTGGTGAAGACGAGCACGTCGCGAAAATAGTAGGAATCCCGAGGGAGCAACAAAAGGTATTATGGACCATCTCTCGCGATAGGATCAGGTAATGACAAAGTTGAAAAATGCGTTGTCAGGTGCTTTCAACAACGCAAATGGATGAGGCCCAGTTCCTCCCGGTGCTCCCACAAACCAAACAACACAAATGATTGATAACAACATCCTGAGGGGTGAGGTCTTCTTCGACATGGGGAGGGGGGGGGGGGGGGGGGGGGGGGGACGATAGAGGATTCGGTAACAACAATGAGAATGATCCCTTTGAAACCGAACGCATGCGATTTTGAGAGAAATAAAAGCTCGAATGGACCATATCCGGGGTGTACCGCAGTATTGAAAGGATCAGATTAAAAGAAATACATCCAGTTGCCATTCAAACCAAGCGTGGCACCGACGTTGATCTCGAAGCGGCTTAAAATGCCCGACGTACCAAAATATGATGAGACTTCAGATCCTCAAGAGCACATCACCACCTATACAGTGGCAGTGAAGGGAATGACTTAGCTCCGCACGAGAATGAGTTTGTCTTGTTGAAGAAGTTCGGGGAGGCTCTCACAAAAGGGGCCCTAACATGGTAGTCACTTTTACCAGAGCACTCAATAAATTCTTCTGAGATGCTCGCTGACTCTATTATCAAGGCCCATGTCGGGGCCAGGTACATGCCTAGACGGCTGACATATTCAGAATTGCACAAGGAGAGTCTAAATTGCTGCAGGATTTCGTGACCAGATTCCAAAAGGAAAGGATAATTTTACCGGTCGTACCGGACGAATATGCGACAGAGTAATTTACTAAAAGACTGAATCTGAGGAGTTCAAACGGTTCCCCAAAATGTCAAGAAAGTATGCTTGAGTTCCAAGCAACAACGTGGGCAGATGTTCACAACCGCTACGAGTCAAAGATAAAAATTGATGATGACCAACTCGGTTTCCTGGTTTCAACTAAGGGACGGTACCAAGAGATAAATAAGGAAAAGTTGAAGGTTGATTTTGACGCAGACCGACGGGCTTTCGGAGGTCGATTTTTCCCCTACGAAAGGGCCGAAGGACACGGTAGAGGTTTTCGGTCGGTGGATAGGCTCGATAACGATAAGAGAGCGGATTGCGGCCGAAATAACAGATCATTGCAAGAATAAAAAGTATCGGTCCCCCGTGAATCCACCTACCCCAGGCTGTCCTAATACAATTTCAATGTCAGCGTAGTGGAACTAGTGTCGACTATGAGGAACATTAAGGAAACACAGTTCCCGGGGCCGATGAGATCTGACCCCAATCAAAGGAATCCCAATCTATGGTGCGAACACCATGGAACTGCTGGACACTGGATTGGGGACTGCCGACATCTGCGCGAGGAGGTGGTGCCATTGCTAAAATACAACCATCTTAGAGAATTCTTATGTGACCTGGCTAAGAACAACTACGGTCGCAAACGGGATAACCCGAAACCCTTGAAATCAGGTGAAGATCCTCCTCGTCTGACGATCAACATGATTTGGGGGAGGGAACGAGATTAATGGTGTAACCTTTTCAACAACAAAAAAGATGAAGGAATCAATGACCTAGAGTAAGAGACTCTGAAAAGTCGTTGAGGACGAGATGACCTTCACGAAGGAAGACGTAGATTGACTCTTACTACCGCACAACGATGCCATGGTAATTTCTCTAATATTTTAGATTTTAAAATTAAATATGTTTTGGTGGAGCCAGGGAGTTCAGCCAACATTATCCAATGGAGAGTGTTGGAACAAGTCAAGCTAACCAAAAGCATTATTCCATCCACAAAGCTCCTCGTCGGGTTCAATTTAGCGAGCATGACAACCAGAGAGGAGATTCTGTTGCCCACAAATGCCGAAGGGGTAATGAAGATGAACCCATTTAAAATAGTGGACGGTGATATGGCTTACAATATTATTTTTGGATAACCATGGTTGCACGAGATGAAGGATGTGTTTTCAACATACCACCAACTTCTGAAATTCCCAACTTCGGAGGGAATTAAACAAATAAGAGGAGATGAACTGATAGCAAGGGAGATGAACACGATTTCAGTTTCCAGTAGCAAAGGGAAGAAGCACACACCATAGAAATCACATGAACCAACACCCGCTCCCAAGCTGAACAAAGTCAGCAAGGGGGAGGAGTCGTCGGAGTCCAATCAGATACCAAGATATTTCAAGGTACCAGAGGAAACGGAAGTGACCAAACTCACAAAGGAAGAACTCGAGAAAGTATAATTATTTGAGAAATTCTTGGAGAGGAAGTTCCACTTGGGGACAATACTAAACCCCTAGCTCAAATCAGGATTTATAGAATTTATTAAATTTAATATTGATTGTTTTTTTGTTGCCGCATGCGGATATGAAAGGTATTCCTCCAGAGGGGGCCGTGCACAAGTTAAACCTGGATCCTAACATCCCTCTGGTAAGGTAGAAATAATGCCCTATTGCTGAGGTCAGAAACAAATTCGTCAAAGAAGAGGCAACTCGATTGCTTAATATCGGTTCAATCCGGGAGGTAAAGTATCCTGACTGGCTACCTAACGTAGTAGTAGTTAAAAAAAAAAAGAATAATAAATTTTGCATGTGCATAGATGATAAGGATCTAAATAAGACGTGCCCAAAAGACTTGTTCCCATTGCCAAACATTGATCAAATGATCGATGCAACGGTTGGGCACGAGTTGATGAGCTTCCTTGATGACTATTCCTGGTCAACCAAATAAAAATGAACCCAGAGGATTAGAAACAAACTTCGCTCATAATGAACTTCGGCACATATTGCTACAAATGTGATGCCTCTCGGGCTTAAGAACGCTGGAGCCACTTATTAGAGACTTATGAATAAAATGTTTGAAAAACTAAAAGGGAAAACCGAGGAAGTTTGATAGATGATATGCTGGTTAAGTATTTGAACGCAGGTGATCATCTTAAACAGATGCAAGAAACCTTTGACATCCTAAGAAAGAACAGCATGAAGCTTACCCCCGAAAAGTGTGCATTCAGAGTCAGCTCCGATAAGTACTTAGGCTTCCTGGTGTCGCAAAGGGGGATAGAAGTCAATCCCAATAAAATTAAAGCCATCGAGGACATTCCCGACTAGCTATCAAACGTGAAAGAGGTTCAAAGGTTAACAAGAAGATTGGTCGCTTTAAGCATATTCATTTTTCGGTCTTCAAAAAGATGTCATCACTTCTTTTTACTTTGGAAAAAGAAGAATAACTTCGAATGGACTCCGGAATTTCAGCAGGCCCTAAAGGATTTTAAAAGGTATTTATCGAGCCCGCCATTATTATCAATATTGGAGGAAGGCGAGTAGATACTGATTTACTTAGCGGTCTCGAAGGTAGCGATAAGTGTCGTTCTAGTTCATGAAGACGAAGGTACGCAATCTCCTATTTATTATGCTAGCAAAATTTTAATAAGAGCGAAAACCTGCTACCCACATCTAGAAAACCTGACCCTAGCTCTCGTAGTCATACTCGAAATCTTATGCCTTATTTCTAATGTCACCTGTTAGCCGTGGTGACAACATTTTCCCTACGGAATACCGTTCACAAACTTGAACTTTTAGGTCTACTAGCCAAGTGGGCAGTCGAAATGAGTGAATTTGATATAGAGTATGAACCGAGGATTGCGATCAAGTCACAACTTTGGGCCTACTTAGTGGCCGATTTCAGTCCTGGATTGCTGCCATTGGCCACAAAAGAAGCAGTGATGGTGCCGGAATCGACATCGAGAGTTTGGACCTTATTCACGGACGACGCATCCAATATGAAAGGGTCCGATTCGGCGTAGTATTAATCACGCCCTGGGATAAACCATGAGGAAGGCCATAAGAACTGTTCCTTTGACTAATAATGAAGCTGAGTATGAGGCTTTGATTGCAGAACTCGAGTTGGCCTGGAGAATGGACTCTAAGTTAATATAAATCAAGTGTGATTCCCACTAGTAGTAAATTAGGTTACGAAATCTTCAACGTCAAAGATGAATGCATGCAACAATATGTAGTGAAAGTTCAGGCTATGCTTGCACGATTCAGGGAATGGTCAATAACATATATTCCGAGGGAGGAAACGCGGAAGAAGACGTATTGTACAATCTGGGCTCGTCCAAGGAAATGAAGGGATCAGAATCTGGTACGGTTGTGCAGCTTATGCATTCAATATTGGATGTGGATGGCTATTATGAAGTAAACACGACCAATTTTGTCTGGGACTCGAGGAATGAGATCATTTACTATCTCAAGCACAGAAAATGGCCCGAATATCCCAAGGCATCTCAAGAGTTGCGCACTAAAGCAGCTTGATAGTGCTTCAGGGGAAGTCAATTGGTTAGAAAATATTTCCAAGTCCCATTGGCCCGATGTTTAGGAGCCTTCGAAGCTAATTACGTCATGAGAGAAGTTTATGACGGAATCTGCAAAAATCACTCAAGGGAGGACTCCTTATTAAAGATAATTAGTATAGGATATTACTGGCCTCGGATGAAACTAGACGCTAAGACTTATGTTCCAAAATGTGATACCAAAAATAATTTGCCCCGGAGGTCCTTACCAGAAAATTGGCGAGTGCAAAGTGGTCGATTTCCTATGGGAGAAAATAATTTGCAGGTTTGGAATACTGAAAAAGATAGCCTGCGACAACATACCACAATTTATAGGCGCAAAGTTACCAATATTCCTTGAAGACTTGAAAATCAAAACAATCACATCGTTTCCATACCATCCTAGCGCAAACAACTAAGCAGAATCAACCAACAAAACGATTATTCAGAATATCAAAATGAGATTGGCATCAACCAAAGGAAAATGGCCCGAAGTGTTACCAGGAGTGCTTTAGGAATATCGAACGGCAACCAAAATAAGCACGGGGGAGATACATTTCTCTCTCGTATACGGAGCAGAAACCCTGATTCCAACAGAGGTAGGAGAACCTACCAAGAGATACTTCTGAGCAAATGAAGAAGCAAACAACGAAGGATTACTAGTAAGATTGGAGTTGCTCGACATACGTAGGGACTTGGCGCATTTAAGCAAGGCATCCCAAAAATAAATAATGGAAAGTTATTACAACCGAAGAGCCAATCTCTATTTGTTGAAAGTGGGAGACATGGTTTTAAGGAAAGTGACCCAAAATACCCGAGCTCAACGCAGAAAAGTTGGGTCCAACATGGGAAGGCCCCTATCGGGTTTCAACTGTCTCCGGGAAAGGATCATACAAGTTGGAAAATCAAGACGAAGTAAAATTACCGAGCAACTATAATGTGGCACACCTCAAAATATACTAGTGTTGATGAGCACCGCCTATATTGGAAGTATGTGTTGCGCCCTTTTTCTCTTCATCCAGTTTTTGTCCAAATTGAGTTTTTCTAGCAAGGTTTTTAACGAGGTAACAACGAAAAGTATGCGGAGAAAGCACCGTCAGGACAAATAAGCCCTTTAAATGATAAGGCATGGAAGCAATAAGACACTACGGGACGGTTAGATAGCATAGTTCCTATCGAGAAATAAAACTTGCTATCGGGCCAAAGGTTATCGAACGTTCACGAGTGCAAACCACTGAGGGTGGTTAGGTAATATCTGGCTCTATAGAAAAGTTCCTAATTCGAAGCGAAGGTTGCTATCGGACCAAAGATTATCCAACCATTCACTAGTGGGATCTTCAAAGGAGCAAGACGTCCAGTGTTCAAAATTCACATTCTTCGCATTCGATCGCTAGGGGAATGATATAAGAATACGGAAATATAACTGCCACATACACCTACAAAATTTGGGAACAAAGATGTATCATCGGGACCCAGGAGTGCGCGGCCAGCCCTGTAGAAATAAGTTGTACAAATTAGCTACAAGTAATGGCAATTTCTTTTTCAACACAACAAATGCTTGTGTACTTGTGACAATGGAAGGAATAAAGTAAAGTCATTTTATTTTATCTTGTTTCTTGTCTGAACGATGAATTAATTTTATCATTTGAAAGTTTATCAAGTACTTCAAATGCTAGTGTCAGCATAAATAGGAGACGTCGTCTTCAAGAGCACCGTATACAAAAGAGGGCCCTATCTTATGAAACCCTCACAGTAAAGGTTGGTTCCAGAAGGATTCATGCCCGGGACCCAACTGATATCGGGGAAAGAACACACCTGAAACCTTACATAACTTGGCATTAAAAAGAAAAATTTACACAATACTTAAATGTAAAAGCTTTAATATAACAAACGTGCCAAGCAGCACAAGTACAAATATATGAAGTGGAAAACAAAAGAAGGAAAGAAAGAAAAATTCTAAACTACTGCATCCCTAGAAGCCGTGGGAAGAGTAGCATCTCCGCCCGGGGGAGAAGTAGATAGATTAGCCGTCGGCTCAAGATCCTAGCCTTCATCATCATCCCCTTAAAGTTCTTCCTCATTTCCCGATAACTCAGAACTAGAACCAGAAGAGTTAGTCGCTTGAATCGGGAGACCCCTTCGGGCTTTTGACTCTAGTTCATGGGCCTTCTCAATCTCGGCATCAAAGTCAATGATACCCACCTTGGCCACTTCCAAAAGTTTTTCTCGACATGCTATACATATCAAATGTCCTTTCAACAATAAGGGAAGCCTCTCGATGTTGAACTCTTCCTTAACCTCGATCGAAAGGTTATTCCGCTCGGATCTAGCGGCCTAAAGGGTGACGTCAAGGTCATAGATAGTGGAGTTATAAAGGGCTGAAGGACGCGGTAGACGTTTTCGGTCAGTGGATAAGCTCACTAACAATAGGAGATCGGATCGCGGCCGAAATAACATATCATTGCAAGACAAAGAGGTATCGAGCCCCCGGGTCTCCACCTGGCCCAGACTGTCCAAATACAATTTCAACGTCAGCATAATGGCATTAGTGTCGGCTATGAGCAACATTAAGGAAACACGATTCATGAGGCCGATGATATCTGACCCCTGTCAAAGGAATCCCAATCTATGGTGCGAACAACATGGGACTAACAGACACCGGATTGAGGACTGCTAAAAATCTGCGTGAGGAGGTGGCGACATTGCTGAAAAATGGCCATCCTTAGAGAATCTTAAGTTACTAGGCTATGAAAACCTACAGTCGAAACCAAGATAACGCGAAACCCTTGAAAGCAGGAGAAGATCCTCCTCGTTTGACGATCAACATGATTTGGGGGGAACGAGATTAATGGTGTAACCTTTTCAACAACGAAAAAGATGAAGGTATTAGTGACCTACAGTAAGAGACTCCGGAAAGTCGTTGAGGACGACATTACCTTCAAAGAGGAAGATGCGGATGGACTCCTACTACCGCACAACAATTCCATGGTATTGGATAATGTTGGAAAGCGCCAAGCTAACCAGAAGCATTATTCCAGCCACAAAGCTCCTCACAGGGTTCAATTTAGCGAGTATGACAACCCGAGAGAAGATTTTGTTGCCCACAAATGCCGAAGGGGTAATGAAGATGACCCCTTTTAAAGTAGTGGATGACGATATGGCTTACAATACTATTCTTGGAAGACCATGGCTGCACGAGATGAAGGATGTGCCTTCAAGATACCATCAACTTAAGAAATTCCCAACTACAGAGATAATTAAACAAATAAGAGGAGATGAGTCGGGAACAAGGGAGATAAACGCGATCTCAGTTTCCGGTAGCAAAGGGAAGAAGCACACAACTTAGCAATTATTGGAACCGACACCCGCTCCCTAGCCAAACAAAGTCAATAGGGGGAGGAGTCGTCGGAGTCCAATTAGATACTAAGATAATTCCAGGTACCAGAGGAAACAAAGAGACCCAATCCACAAAGGAAGAGCTCGAGCAAGTCACATTGTTTGAGAAATTCTTGGAGAGGAAGTTCCACTTGGGGAAAGGACTAAACCCTGATCTCAAGTCAGAATTTATAGAATTTCTTAAATTTAATGTTGACTGTTTTACATTGTCGCATGCGGATAGGTATTCCGCCAGAGGTGGCCGTGCACAAGTTAAGCCTGGATCCTAACATCCCTCCGATAAGGTAGAAGAAACACCTTATTGCTGTGTTAGAAACTAATTCTTCAAAGAAGAGGCAACTCGATTGCTTGATATCGCTTCAATTTCGGAGGTTAAATTATCCTGACTAGCTAGCTAACGTAGTAGTAGTTAAAAAAAACAATAATAAATTTTGCATGTGCGTAGATTATAAGGATCTAAATAGGGCGTACTAAAAAAACTTGTTCCCATTGCAAAACACTGATTAAATGATCGATGCGACAATCGGGCACGAGTCGATGAGCTTCGTTAATGAATATTCCTAGTACAACCAAATCAAAATGAACCCGGAGATATTACTACAGATGTGATGCCTTTCGCGCTTAAGAACGCTGGAGCCACTTATCAGATACTTGTGAATAAAATGTTTGAAAAACAAACAGGGAAAACCATGGAAGTTTACATAGATGATATTCTGGTTAAGTCTTTGGACGCAGGTGATAATCTTAAACACATGCAAGAAACCTTTGACATCCTAAGAAAGCACAACGTGAAGCTTAATAGGAAGACTGACTGCTTTAAGCATATTCATTTTTCTATCTTAGGAAAAATGGCATCGCTTCTTTTCACTTTTGAAAAAGAAGATCAACTCCGAATGGACTCCAAAATGTCAGCAGACTCTAAAGGATTTAAAAAGGTATTTATCGAGCTCGCCATTATTATCAAAATCGGAGGAAGGCGAGCAGTTACTATTTTACTAAGCGGTCTCGAAGGTAGAGGTAAGCGTCGTTCTAGTTCGTGAAGACGAATGTACGCAATATCCTAACAATTATGATAGTAAAATTTTAACGGGAGCGAAACCTGCTACCCACATCTAGAAAAACTGGCCCTAGCTCTCGTAGTCGCCGCTCAAAATCTTACGCCTTATTTCTAATTCACCCGATAGCCGTGGTGAAAGAATTTTCCCTACGGAATATCCTTCTAAAACTTGAAATTTCAGGTCGACTAGCCAAGTGGACAGTCTAAATGAGGGAATTTGATATAGAGTATGAACCTAGGACTGCGATCAAGTAACAACTTTGGACCTTATTCACAAACGGTGCTTCCAACATAAAAGGGTTCGAGTTTGGCGTATTATTAATCACGCCCTCATGAGAAACCATAAGAAATGCCATAAGAACTGTTCATTTGACTAACAATGAGGTCGAGGATTTGATTGTAGAACTCGAGTTGGCGCAGGGACTGGACTCCGAGGTAATAGAAATCAAGTGTGATTCCCAACTAGTAGTAAATCAGGTCTATGAAATCTTTGATGCCAAAGAAGAATGCATGCAACAATATGTAGTGAAATTTCAGGCTCTGCTTGCATGATTCTAGGAATGGTCAATAACCTATATTCCAAGGGAGGAAACGCAGAAGAAGACGTACTGGCCAATCTTGGCTCGTCCACAGAAATGAAGGGATAAGAATCCGGTACGATTGTGCAACTTATGCATTCAGTATTGGATGTGGATGGCTATAATGAAGTAAACACGACCAATTTGGTCTAGGACTCGAGGAATAAGATCATTGACTATCTTTAGCACGAGAAACTACCCGAAGATCCCAAGGCATCTCAGGCACTGCACACTAAAGCAGCTTGATACTGCTTCAGGGGATGTCAATTGCTTAGAAAATCTTTCCAAGGCCCATTTGCCCGATTTTTAGGAGCCTCCGAAGCTAATTACATCATGAGAAAGTTCATGAAAGAATCTGCAAAAATCACTCGGGTGAGGGCTCCTTGGTATTAAACATAATTGGGGCAAGATATTACTAGCCCAGATGGAACAAGACGCTAAGGCTTATGTTCAGAAATGTGATAGGTGTCAATGACATGCACCATTAGTGCATCAACTGATAGAGCTATTGCACTTGATTTTGTCGCCTTAGTCATTCATGAAATGAGGGATGGACATAGTCGGTCCGCTGCCGATTGCTCCCGGTAAGGTAATATTTTTTTTAATTTTAACTGACTACTTTTCTAAGTGGGTTGAAGTAGGTCATTACCAGAAAATTGGCAAGCACGAAGTGGTCGATTTACTATGGGAGAATGTAATTTTCTGGTTTGGATACCAAAAGCGATAGCCTACAACAACGGATCATAATTTATAGGCGCAAAGGTCACAAAATTCCTTGAAAACTTGAAAATCAAAACAATCACATCATCCCCATACAATCTGAGCGCAAACAACCAAGCTAAATCGACAAATAAAGTGATTATTCATAATATCAAAAAGAGATTGACATCAGCCAAAGGTAAATGGCTCGAAGTGTTACCAGGTGTGCTTTGGGCATATCAAATGATAGCCAAATCAAGCACGGGGGAGACACCTTTCTCTCTTGTATATGGAGCAGAAGCCTTGATTCCGGCGGAAGTAGGAGAACCTACCATGAGATAATTCTATGCGAACGAAGAAGCAAACAACGAAGCATTACTAGTGAGATTTGAGCTGCTCGACGAATGCAGGGGCTTGGCGCATATAAGGATGGAGGCCCAAAAATAAAGAATGAAAAGTTATTACAACCGAAGATCCATTATCTATTTTTCAAAGTGAGAGACTTGATTTTAAGGGAAGTGACTCAAAATACCCGAGATCTCAACGCAGAAAAGCTGGGTCCAATATGGGAACGCCCCTATCGGGTTTCAATTGTCGCTCGAAAAGGATCAAACGAGTTGAAAAATTAAGACGGAGTAAAATTACTGAGCAACTGGAATGTGGCACACCTCAAAAGATACTATTACTGATGAGCTCCGCCTATATTGAAAGTATGTGCTGCACTATTTTTCAATCTATTAAGTTTTTGTCCAAATTGGGTGTTTCTAGAAAGGTTTTTAACGAGGCAACAACGGAAAGCATACTATTGAGAAAGCACCATCAACACAAATAAGACCTTTAAATGATAAGGCATGGAAGTAATAAGACACTACTGGATGGTTAGATAGTATTTTGCTCGATAGCCAAATTCCTACTAGGAAATAAAGCTAGCTATCGGGCCAAAGGTTATCCGAACGTTCACGAGTTCAAATCACTAGGGTGGTTAGGTAATCTTTGGCTCTATTGAAAAGTTCCTAATGGTAAGTGATGTTTGCTATCAGACCAAAGAATATCCAACCATTGACTAGTGGGATCTTAAAAGGAGCATGACTTCCAGTGTTCAGATTTGCATTCTTCGCATTCGAACACTCGGGAAATGATATGAGAATACGACAATATGACTGCCACATACATCGGGACTATGAATCCGAGAACAAAGATGTATCATCAGGACCAGGGACTGCGGGGCCAGCCCTGTAGAAACAAGTTGTATGAATTAGCTAGAAGTAATGGCAATATCTTTTTCAGCACGACAAATGCTTATGTGCTTTTGAAAATGGACAGAATAAAGAAAATTCCTTTTATTTTTATCTTGTTTCCTGTCCGAACGATGAATTAATTTTATCATTTGAAAGTTAATCAAGTACTTCAAATGCTAGTGCCGAAATGAACATGAGACATTCTCTTCAAGAGCACCGTAAAACATAAGATGGCCCTCTCTTATGAACCCCTCACAGTAAAGGTTGGTTCTGGAAGAATTCATGCACGGTACCCAAATGATATCGGGGAAAGAGAATACCCCAAACCTTGCATAACTCGACGTAAAGAGAAACATTTACACAATACTTAAATGACAAAGCTTTTATATAAAAACGTGCCAAGCAGAACATGTACAAAAATATGAAGTGGAAAAAAAAAAGGAAAGAAAGAAAAAGGCTAAACTACTTCATCCCTAGAAGCCGGGGGAAGAGTACATCTCCGCCCCAGGGAGAATTCTATGGATTATCGGTCGGCTCAAGATCATGGCCTTCATCATCATTCCCTTCAAGTTCCTTATCAGTTCCCGAGAACTCGGAACTGGAACCATAAGAGTTAGTTTCTTGAATGGGGATACCCCTTCGGGCAGTTGACTCTAGTTCACGGGCCTTGGAAATCTCGGCATCAAACTCAATGACGCCTTCCTTGGCCTCTTTCAAGGCTTTTCTTCTCATGCTATACATAGAAAATGTGTTTTCAATAATTAGAGAAGTCGCTCGGCGCTGAAGCTCTTCCTTAAGTTCGTCAACCTCAGTTGAAAGGTTATTCCGCTCAAATATAGCGGCTTGAAGGCTAACATCAAGGTCACAGATAGTGGAGTTATAAACTTTATTACTCTCCATGACCTTTCTATACTTCTCTTTCATCCGGGCGTACTTTTCCTCAGCAGCGGCAGCCTCTTCAGCTTTGGAATTCAAGGCTACCTCAAAATTATTCAGTCTTTCAATAAAGGCAGCCTCTCAATTGGCAGCAGCAAGAACAACATTTTGGACAACAACCCACTTTTCCTTGCCCTCTTGAAATTGTACTCTTAGAAGGGCGGCCTCTTAGCTGATGATCACCACCTCTTGTTCGCTTTTCTGTAACTGAGCCTCCAACTCAACAGCCTCAGGAGCTTATGCTTCCGGTGTAGGGAGACAAGTATCAATTTGACCCCTCTTGGCCAACAGTTGATCCCGCTGGGATGTGAGTTTCTCTTTATCAAGGATCAACTTTTGAAGGCCCTCAGAGACAAGAAAGTTAGCCTGCAAAGAAAAAGTTTAAATCAAAATTCCGGTCATATCAAAGCTAAAAGAAACATCATACCGTCGTTGAGTTGTGCATGGCATTGTTTATCATACATTCTCGTGAGATAGATTATATTTTATTCTTATCTTTCTCTAAAGCCAGGGGCTTAAGGTATTTGGGACAACAAATGGCACTCAATAGAGACTGAGAGGGAAACGCCGCTCCTCCTCTAAGGATCTTCGGAGGGGGCGAAAAAGTTATGCCCCAAATTCCCATGGACTGGGGACTGGGGATGAGGGACATCCTCCTCTCAGGTGTTTGTGGCCGGTGGATATGATGTAGCAGTTGCTGATGGAGAAGGCATGATTGGAGAGGACGAAGATGAAGATGATGGTGTTATTAGTTGAGAAGAAGATACGGAAAAAGCAGTGCTAGTTATTGGTCTCTTATCAACCAAAGACGAAAAAGGCCTGATATACAGCCTCATGGTACTGGGGTCAGCTATAGGGGCCTAGGAGCAAGGGTTGGCATCTTCCAATCTTCCTAGAGCGCCTAGATGTCATCCTCGGTTGATGTAATTAGCTCAAGAGATTGAGTAGTCTGTTGAGATGATGAAGGTCATCGTCTTCTATGTAGATAAGCCCCTTCATCACTGGCTTCCCAATCATCATCAATCACCACAGTGTGTGCAACTAACTCAGGTGTGGCTCTCTTCACCTTTTTATTTTTACCCTTGGTCGTAGAGGAACGTCATCTTTTTTGTTGTTTGTTCTCCAACCGGGGACTCCGTGAGGAAGCACC
Organism: Nicotiana undulata; assembly: GCA_005239495.1. Taxonomy (NCBI): domain Eukaryota; kingdom Viridiplantae; phylum Streptophyta; class Magnoliopsida; order Solanales; family Solanaceae; genus Nicotiana; species Nicotiana undulata. The sequence goes on from ML268164.1 coordinate 36,237, forward strand.
CACATCGGAAGCAGATTTGACGACACCCATTTGGGTAAAGGCCTCTTGCAGCAACCTCGCCGCATCTATGGGATTAGCCAAAACATCCTTCTCGGGATGGTAACAGAGCCCTGCAGAAGACCAGAATTCAACAAAAGGAAAAGTTGTCCAGTTCTCTTATATGTGATATAAAGAACAAGATAAGCTCGAGAATCAACTTACCATGACCTTTGGCCTTCTATCCATATTTGTGGACCAGTTCTTTCCACTGTCGGGTATCAAGCGTGATGACGTAAAAAATACTCTGGACCTACTAGTCCAAACCTTCAACCCTGGGTGGTGTCCACCGAGTTGCTAGAATAATGAAAAGAGAAAGATCACTAATAACATGGAACAACCTTTAATTAGAAAAAGGATGGGCGTTGAAATTACGTGTACGATTTCATGACTCGGGAAAAGATCGAGTTGTGGCCGGGATGATGTCCCTGCTGGCAATTACAATGAACTGCTCCTTCCACCAACGGTCATTTTCATCACCCATGTTGGTGAGCAGAGCATGGTGACCACGTTTGCTGAAGTTTATCATTCTCCCACGGAAAATCTTGGGGGAATAAAGGTTCATCAGTCGAGCCAGGGAGATATCTTCCCCCATCTCCTGGCATAGCCGCCGAAGAAAGGCTACCTTCTACCACACAAAAGAGCTCACATGTGCCAAGAAGACTTGGTAACGGAATAAAAACTCCAAGATTATGGAGTCAAGTCGCTAGCTCAATGAGAACGGGCCCAAAGTGAAGGGGTACGTGTAAACGTATGTAAAACCATTCTTGGGGAAAATTACCCGCTCTGCTAGACTGGGAGAGATGATGTTCAAATCATGACAACCATAGTATTCCTTCACAACAAGGATGCTAGAAGGATGGATGAAAGAAGGGTATACGCCAATAACCCATGTGCAAGAGTTAGCAGAAGGAAACTTCTCTTCAAAGTCCTTGGTCGTACAAAACTTTCTGGGGATAATGGTGCTCACTGTAGGAGGAGCAGCATCATCAGTGTTCTCTTTGTTCTTTGAAGAGCTGGAGTTTATGGAAGTGGGTGCCATAGCTAGTAGAAAGAAGTAAGGATTTCTCTGAAGAAAAGGGTTAAAGAAAGTTGAAAGCAAGAGAGAGTCGAGTAAGAAAAGTTGAATGATTTAAAAACTTGTGAAGTATAAAAGAAGAAGATTGAAGCGTATGAGTAAAGGAATAGGCGGCTAAAATTGTGGCCATGATAACCTTGAGAACCAGAGAAAGTATTGATGAATCATGGGATGATGCGTGTTCGGGACATTAAATGCGGAGAGACATGTATGTAATCAAGCATCAGAAAATTTTCAGACGGGATCGGAGAAATTTTCGTCAAGAAAGGTATATTCACCAACTTTCCGATGACACAAGGATGTGCCAACGGAAAGTAGGGGAACTATCTGTATAGGGTTAATCTTTTGATATTCGCATAATAGAGCAACACGTAGAACCGGAGACAGATGAAAATCGAGATAGGTGGGAATTAAGACCGGGGGCAGCAGCCTCGGTTGGCATCGGGAAGCCCCCGAAAAGAATGCTGCTCATGAAGACAAATGAATGCCTGTCAAGCGATAGCATTTACTGAAGAATATTCTGCAGTATTAAATATATAGTTCGTTATAGAGAATATGGAATTCGTGGCCTGCCGTTACACATTCTTCAGTAGCCTCATAATTGTCATTAAATAGGGCATTGATCCTAGGACCTTATTCCCTAGGTGCAACTATAAATAGTGAGTTCAATGGCCATTGTAAAGGGATGAATTTCCTGACAAACTTATGCTATATACTATTCAAAAGCTCATTAACATTTTATTTCTTGCTTATTAATATTGCTATTACTGCATTTAGAAGCTCTACTCCGGGAATCAAGTTATTCATTGTCTTATCTCGATTTCAACGCTAAGTCTTGCATTTTACTTAAGTTATTTACCATTTTGGGATCAAATCGATTCGCTTGTCTATAAACCACATATAAATTCAATTGTACCATTTTATGGGTAAACAATAGTATTTATGAATTGGCTAATATTGGAAGCATTTCGCCATAATAAGATAAATTAAATAGTTTTCTCTTCTTTTCATCCCTTAGCCCAATATTAAAGACCCATTTCTAACCTATATTTGATGCGACATGCCAAAACAAATAACAGGCCTTGAACGAATAAATAATTCTCAAACTTCCTTGCTAAATCTTTGAAAAAGCATAACGTTCTCTGCAAAAGGTTTTTTCAAGTTTAACACGACAAATTTTCTTCTTCTTTTCTTCTTTCTTCTTTCTCTTTTAGTGTCGACGATTTTGCATCCCAAATTCCCCTGTCATTGGTGTTGATAACTTTGTTAGCTTGTGTTTCATTTAGGTACCGAATCTGAGCAAAACAAATCTCGATTAACGGGTGTCCAAATATGAAGTTGAAGTTTTGCTGCAGCGAAACTCAAAACTCCATTGAAGGAGCTTCACAACTCAAAGTTATATTCAAATCCTAAATCTTACTCTAAAATAACTAGGTGAAGTTAAAAATTATTGAAAAAGCTTATAACTTGAATCTAGAGTACTAGGTTGATTAGGTTTGATTAATGCTGGTTTTAAAAATCATACCAGTTGAAACTATTTACCTTAAAATGGTAATTACAATTGTATTTGATTTTGTGGTTCTACAAATATGTGATTTATTTTAATACCATTTGTTGGGCAATAGATGTTAAGTGTGACTTATGAAAATGAGATAAAAGCAAGAGATAACGGTGATATGCAAACCGGATAGTTGTGAGACAGGACCTCAAGCTGGCCAAAGCTAGGCCTCGAGGTCGAGCTAGCAGGCTTGACAGTGGACGGTCGATGAAGAAATAAGAATATGGAGGGCCTCGAGGGTAGCCTTTTATGATCAATAATGAGCAATAAATGAAAAACAATTAATGAACGCAATAAATGGAAAGCGATAAATCTGTAGAACAAACGTGGAATATTTTTAAGTTTAGAGAGCAGAGAATGTTCTTGTTCTTGTATTGAATATCATGTGTCCAAAAACTGACAAGGGTCCCCTTTATATAGGAGGGGGAATCCCAACATAGTACATGTGTAATTATTAAAAAGAAACACAGCTAGTACATCTATTCAATGGTCCGGTACGGACTTGTACTATCTTTGCAGGCGTTGTCAGCTCTAACCACGTGCCCTTGGGAACTTCCCGCATTTCCATGATGGTCATTGATTTATACTCCCCGAGGTAGAATAGAAGGAACCTTCGATATGCGCCCTCGGGGTCAAGCTTCAATTCTGCTCTGAGCTCCTCGGAGACGGGTTATGAAATACCATAGCGTCCCCGAAATCGGACTCTCCAATTTTGGCCTTACACAGTTTGTCCCCGCGTTTCTTAGAATGAAAAGCTAAGAAACGGACTTGAATTCTTGCCTCTTCGATATGCTCAGTAAAACATCAACCACGTGAGGTCATTAAATGATGTGACAGAAAGGATGCATAGAGGTCGTTGTCGGCACGGTTCTCGAGAAGCCCACGAACCGCTATTGGTCGACCTTTCCGCTTCTTTAACATGCTCAAGACGATTCCTACAAATACTTCCATCTCCTATATTTCATACTTTTACAATATTTTCAACCCTCCAAGTCTATTGCCAACAGTTCTTGCATTCGTCTTCCTTCTGCGTTTACTTCTTCATATTCTTTCTTTGAAACTCATTTACAACCATGGCCAAACCTTCTAAAATGGCCCCTCAAAAGAGGGTACCACTTCTTCATCATGCCCGTCTAAGGACAAATCGAAAACACCTCATCGAGCGATGCATTTCTGGTCCCTTCGACACGATCTCCAATTTCACCATCGAGAAACCCCATTCGATTCCGGGCCGATGTGAGCCCATGTATCGATATATAAGTGTAGTGACCGATACAAAGAAAATAAAGATAGACTTTCGCTAAAGGGAGGCAGTGCAAGTAGAAATCCCTTCGTCTGAGAAAAGCATAGTTACACATAAAGCTCGCTTCCTTAGCGTATACACGTATCCTTTCACTTTAGGCCCCGAAGAATCTTCTTCTCCACCGATAGATCCGATGATTCTCGATTTCTGTAGTCAGTATCGAGTGACGCTAGGTAAAATTTATGCTTATTTCTAAAGAATCATCTACATGATTAGATATTTTTCCAACATGGTCGAGGGAATGACTTTCACCCTCGATCACCTGATCAGTTTTTATAGACCTCGTCTCTATCGAGGGGGCTTAGTCAAGCTACAACATAGATCTGCCAAAGCATTCTTTGCCTGCATCAACGAGGACAAAGGCTGGGGATGGATGAGCCGGTTTGTTCGAGTCAGAACCTTGGACCTTATCCCCGCTGAGAGGATTCCATTCCCCGAGGAATGGAACATGAAGCGCAAGTGTCCCCATATCGAACATGTTTTGTTGCCTCATTTTCCTCTTCTGAATTGACCCCTTTCTTTTTTGCTTGATTCTCTTCTAATTGTATAGATATCGTGTGGCTCCCCGATGTGGTCCAGGACCTCCTGGGATGTGTGAAGCTTTTGGACTCCACCCTTCCATATAATGAACGTGTTTGGCGCGATTTAGCCAGGACGCGATGGTATGCCAAGAATCATGGTATGTTTTTATTGTTGTTACTTCCAAATTCCTTATAAGTAATCTGCATGGAGGTATGTTTGATATTTCATGTTTGTGCAGGCCTGGGGGAAGCCATTTTAGTAAGACCGCCACCTCCTAGCGAAGAGGAATCCCAAAAACCTGCTAAGGGTAAAAGGAAGAAGAAGGAGAAGCCCACGGAGTCTCAAAAGTCAAAGAAACCCAAGGCTTGAAAGCCTAAGATTGATGCCACGGTCTTGACTTCAGCTGTTGCAGCGAGTCTTCGTACTGAAGACGAAGATGATGAATGTCGCCCTTTGGTACAAAGGGTAAGAAGAAGCGCTGATGCTTCAAAAGTCGCTGGGTAGAAGACTTCCGAGTCAGAGGTGGCCGATGCGGACCCACCTCGAGCTGAGGAGACGCTCGAGGATGGTTTGGGTGCAGTCCCTGAGCCATTCGTCGGAAAGGATACCATCCGCGCCGACGAGCCCTTGATTGGAGAATTTGGAGGGCCTGGTTATGAGACTCTTCGAGGGCGAGAGGAAGCCCCTATAGAAGTTTATGTCGTAGGTGGCTTTCAATTGGGCCCGTCATTTTCTCCAGGGAAGATACGGGATTCCAAGGACTGTGACACTCCCGATGTGGGGACCTCTTAGCGAGAGGACGATGCATTCAAGGATTACTTCATTGGCGTCGAGGAAGATGTCGATCTCAATGCCCCTGTCGCTCTCGAGGAGGCTGAGAGACTCCAGAAGCATGTGATCTTCTTGACATATTATTTGTGCTTCGAGTTTTCATTCTCATTTTTCTAACTTTCCTCCTTTGTGTTGTAGGTCAAAAAGTTGTATGACCAATCTTTTTCCAAGCTACAAGACGAGCTGACTTGCCGTAAGGAGGAGCTTGAGAAGCTCACATCGGAGTCAAGAGAGCTGAAGGCTGTATGTTACCAAAAAGAGGAGGAGTTGATCGACCTCCAGGCAGGCTTAGAGAAGGCACTCCAAGAGAGGGCTAACTTCATCGAGAAGGTAACCTGGTATTCCTCAGCTTGTCTTTCGTGGTTATAACTTGGTGTTTACTATCTCCGTTCAGCATTTGTTGATTGAGCAAAAGGATGCCTTAGTGGGGAAACTCCGGGAAGAAGTCATGGACAAGGATGCCAAGATCCTCGAGCTGAAGCGGCATAATGATATCATGGCCTCAAAGAGAGACATTCTTCGGGGAGAGCTAGCCTCGACTTAGGGACTTCTTCGAGGTGACCAAGAGGAGGCTGCCGCATTATCCGCGGCCAAGTCTGAGGCTGATGCATTCGCAACTTCGTACAAAAGGGATGTTGCTGCCGCAAATGATCGGGCTAGCGAGATATCTGAAGAGGCCGATCTCAAGCTGGCTCAGGCCATTGCTCATGCTCGCTTGGAAGCCAAGAGGCAAGCCTTCGAGGAAGTGCACGCCAAGGGGTTCGATCTCTATGTCTAGATTGAAGAAACCAAGGCCTCGGAGGAAGAATCAACAAATCCGACTACTTCAGATGAGGGCTCTAGAAGCGACACATGCAGTAGTGAGGGCGAAGAATAGGCATACTGGTTATTTTCACTTCTTCTTTGTATATGGGCTACCCGGGGGAGTCTTGTAAGGCACTCTTGTAAATGTATTTTTGGGAATGCAAAGAATTTCTTTTGTTTAATGTCTCCAAAACGTTGTCGTATAATGTCTATGCAAATGTTAACCTTCTAGCCCGGACTTGGAGTGACAAGAACCTCCATGACCGGACTATTCTGAATTCAGTTATATTCCTTCCCTGGGTGGGATTGGCAAGGGGTTGATTTGACCCTATGATACTTGATCTCTGTATGATAGCGTCTTTTTTATGATGTGACCATGAAATGATCGAGGTAGCCCCGCCGGTACATTTCCCAAAAAGTCCTAATGGCTCTGTCAAAGCTGATTAACTATCAAAGCAAATGAATAGTCGCCACTTATTCTTATATAGATTTGTTTCCTCTTCATTGAGGGCTTTGTTTTTCTGCAAAATTAGTTTTTCTCTTTAGAGTTCTTTTTCTTCTCTCAGCTCTTCCGCCATTTTAGTTCAAATCTTTTGCCCGAGCTTTCAACCTCTTTTTCTCGTTGCAAATAGTCATGGTTGTTGTGCCCAAATATGTTCACCAAGAAGGGGAAGGTTCCACCTCTGCTTCTCGCGCAGTCGGTGGTACACCCCCGGCGTCTGGCGAGCTAACTTCGAGTTGTTTTGCCTCGAGGAAGGATTTTACTCTGGAGAAACCTCTCAATGTTCCAGGCCATCGAGAGAATGCATCGAGGTTTCGTTTCCTCAACAAAAGAGAGACACCTCGAGATTGTGAGGAGAGACTGTGGATGGGGAGAATAGGTAATGTTGCAGGTACTCTCCCGGGAAGAGGGCATCATGGCCAACGTAGAGGGGTTCTTGAACGTATATACGTACCCCTTTACGCTAGGCCCTCTAGATCGAGTCGTGCTCGAGTTTTGTCGAAAATATCGAGTTACCTTGTCCCAGGTCCATCCGTCATTCTTGAGGATAGTGTTGATGATAAGATTGTTTGCTGAGAAGGCCGAGCTCGAGTTCACCCTTAGCTACCTTATCAGACTGTATCAGTCTTTACATTATCGAGGTCTGAACACTCTGCGACGTTGATCCACCAGGACTTTCATTGTCAGTGATGATGAAGATGGGGACCGAGGGTAGATGAGCCGGTTCGTCCGAGTGAGGACTGTTGACATTATTCCTGCGGAGTTCATGTCGTTTCCCGAGAACTTCACACGTAAGTGATACGTTGTACTTTATAATCTTTTGTTATTAGTGGAGTCAGACTTCGTAAGAATGTTTTCTTCCTTTTTCTGCAGCAATCCCGTGGTTGCAATATGAGGTCCCTGATCTGGCGGATTGGACTCAGAAACCGGTAGCTTGTTCAACATACGATGAACGCAAGTGGCGAGACCTGTCAAAGGGTAGGTGGGAGGCAAAACACCATGGTGAGTGCCGTATGATTCCTTTCTTAAGGAACACTTCCCTTCGTGTTTATTAATTTCTTTCTGCAGGCATTAGATAATTTTCTGTGATGAGACCGTGCCCTCTTGGAGAGGAGGAAGGATCGTCGGCTTCGGAGCCGAGGGGTGATAATAAATGGAAGGGATCCTTGAGGGACAAGGATATTCATAATGAGGCGGGGCCTACCCATAGGCATAAAGAAGACGTTGTTACCGATGAAAACCTTATATTCATCGGCCGGTATAGGAGCGGTGATGCAACCGAAAAGGATAGCACCACGTCGGCGGCTAGGACCGAGAAGTCTCCCGAGGAAGCTGAGCCTACTAAACCCGGGGTCTCTAACCTCGGGGGGAATGTTCCTCGAGAAGGAAGGAGTGAAGGTCCTTTGCCACCATCTTCTTCTCTCGTCGAAGGTACTTCAAGGGATGTTCAGGTCTAGGGGCCACCTGGATCAAGTAGAGTTTCGAGTGATCGCGTCCCCATTCAGAGTGGTTCAACTAGGGCCGTGGGAGGCCAGTGGATGCGCACTCAACTCTTAAGGAGGCCTAGCGGCTCTATTCCGATGTGAGCTTTGGTGAACTTTGAGGCTTTCTCAGCTTCCTGTTTTCGTTTTTTAAACTGAAGTTTCTTTTTCATAGGCCTCCGACAAACTTAAGTCTGAGTTGCTTCGCTGCGAGGCTAGGTTGCAGAAAGCCTTGGAGGGGAAGAAATCTCTCAGGCTCTTTTGTGACAAGAAGGCAGGAGAGTTGATATACCTTCGGTCTGAGCTAAATCAAAGTCGTTACTACGAAGGAAACCTCAAAAAACAGGTAACAATTAGTTTGGGGGAACACGAGATTCTTCTCCCATACTCGAAGACTAACGTCTTGGTATTTTAGTTGTAGAGAATGACGGAGAAGTTGGAACGCCTTCGGAGAGAAGTTGATCAGGTTAACTCCGAACATATTGAATTGATAGCACAAATAGATGCTCATGCTCCGGCCGAAAGGAACTCTTTGGCCAAGGACTCCGCTCTCGAGATACAACTTCACAATGCTCGAGAAAGTCACTTGGTTCAGACGAGCAAGATTTCTAGGCTTGAGACAGACCTTCTGAAGATGAAGACCGAGGTCGTGGATGCTTGAGCCGAAGCTGAAAAGTCCAAGAAAAGGATGATATGAAAGTGGCCATTTATCTGAAAAATGTCGCTAAGGCTCGTATGAAGCTGAGGGAGGCTTCTGACTGAGAGATAATGATCAGTGATTATGCTCGATGCAAATCCACGAGGGAAACCCTCGAGTAGATCAATGTTAGGCGCTTTGATCTCTCGGAGGAGATAGAGCAGGCCAAGGCGAATGAGTTCAACGCCAAGTTCCTCATTTCTGATGCTGAAGACAATGAGGAAGAGGACGATGAGGGAGCTGGTCCCAAGGAAGCTGATGGAGCCGCAGTCCCCGGGGGGAAGAAAGACTAAGTCCCTGATGGTAGACTAGGTGTTTACCTCGAAAATGGTAATTACAATTAAATATGATTATGTGGTTCTAAAAATATGCGAGTTAATTTTATTGTTAGTTGTTAAGCAATAGATGCTAAGTGTGAGTAAAAGAAACGAGATGAGAGTGATAAGAAATCAAAGATAGGCAAACCAGACTGCCTCGGATCGGGGGTTTCGAGCTTAGCCGAGGTAGGTCCTTGAGGTTGAGGCTTGGGGTCACTGATGGGCGATCTATGAAGCTATAACAAATTAGTGGACCTCAAGGGGGGCTATTTATGATCAGTTATGTATAATAAATGAAAGACAATCAATGAAATACAATAAATGCAGGTAATAAATTAGTAAAGAGACAATAGAGGATGCTTGAGTTAGAGAACAGAGAATGTTCTTGTTCCTTGTATTGAATATTGTGCGTGCAAAAAATGATAACCCCCCCCCTTTTATAAGAGGGGAAATACCATCATAGTACATTAGCATTTATTACAAAGATATGCATCTGGTACATCTTTCTAATGTCATAGTACGGACTTGTACTTAGTTGCAAATTTGGCCGCCTTCGTTCATATGTTGCTCGCTCGTGACAGTCATCGACCTGCATTGTCCCGATGTTGAACGCAGGGATCATTTCGGCTCGAGTCTCAAGCCGTACCTCGGAGCTTACACGAACAGGCTATGAAATGCCATAATAAACATGAAATCGGTCTCTCCAGTTTTAGCCGTATATAGATAGTCCACGCGTTTCTTAGAGTGGAAGGATAAGAAACAATTTGACCTTGATTTTATCGTGATGATTTCATGCTTGTGTCATAAGCTTTTGAGGCGGTTGAGACATCCCATTGGTTCATCTCCCTAGAAGCATTGAATTATGCCGCCGATTCATTTTCCCAGAAGCGTTGACTGCTCTGTCCATCCGTTTCCATAGGGCATTGACTGCACCGTCGGTTACGCTATCGACTCCCTATAAATGAGGTATTGTTTGGACCAAAGCTTTACTCATTCTTTCTTCATCAGACTTAGTCCTTTCCCTTCTCTACATTCTTCTCCAAATTCCTATTTTTATGGTTCAAACTTGTGGCCATACGGTCACATGGAAACAACATTTCCAGTTATGCCTTGGTCTTTTTGTTCAAAGCTCTTCCCCATTGATTGGGGGTTATATTGAGTTGTTGTTGTTGTTGGCTCGAAATAATGAGAGAAGGGCACCAAATATTTTTCGTATCAGAAGACATATGGTCCTTACACCGCTGCTCATCTCTCTTAACTTCAACCTGGTGTGGCGCCTCATTCTTTCCTCCTTTTGTGGAGTGACGTGGAACTATCTACTGACTTTTTCATCCCACACCGGTACAATGTCACAAAAAGTGGCTTCACAATAGTAGTGTTGATGAGACCCGTACTCGCCAGATTTTTCACCAGGCCACAATTCTCTTTGCTTGTTAAAAGTTTTTGCTCTTTGATAGGCTATAGACTTTTCTTCATCTATCACTTTTTCGGAGGGGTGATCGGCTCTCACCCTCACTACTATATGAGTAGGAAGACGAGGGTCGGTGCAGCTTTTACCCGATAGGTCGGGATCGAATCCTCAGGGAGTTAATAATTGGAGTGAGTGTCTATATGATCTAGTGGTGCCTTGTGTTTCTAATTACACTTCTCATATTTTTTTGGTTTTCAAATTACAACTATTATTTATACTACGTTGAAAGCAATTTAACTACTAATTTATTTTTGGAGTTGTTTTCTATAAGGATAAAGGCACTAGGGTTATGACAATCAGCTAGGCGAGTATTTAGAGGATTCCAATTTTTAAGGCAAGGATGTTAATGAAGGGATAATGATATAACCAATGCACGAAATTGCCCACTCTATACCTCTCGGTAGTTTGAGTGGCTTTGACCTAATTACCTCTCTCGAGGCCAATTGGGTGTCAAATAAGCAAGCAATTTAGGTTCAAGTAGGGTATTACTCTCTCGAGGTTTAACCCGTTAATTAGGACTCAGGTAGGTTTTGACCATCTCTGGATTCAACCCATTCTTTGGGACTACCAATCTCTTGATTTTGTCTCAATTCCTTGTTGGACCAATTTTCTAGACTCAAGTCCTCTTTCTCAAGAAGGACCCTGTCACGACCAAACCTATGGGCCGCGACGAGCACCCGGTACCTTACTCAACCGAGTACCAACATAACATATCTTTCTTATCGTACTATCATGGGTAAATGGGCCAAAAGGGCCTTCATGAGATAACAAGAATAAAATATAAGTGCATACTAGACATATGATGACCCAACAGTATATAGAAACTTATACATGTGACATACAGGACTATAAGGCTGACATGATCATTTGTAAACTCAAAACATAGGCCGACAAGGCCATAGAAATATCCCTATACCTGACATCTATCTATAAGCCTCTAAGAGTACATAAACATCATAAAGTTCGGGACAGGGCCCCGACATACCACTCAATGCACGTCTAAATCATACTGACCCAATGAGCCACTCCGGAGCAAATGGAGTGCACCAATATCTTCTGCTGAGTTGATAGCCTACTTGGAGGAATCTCAACCTGTCTATCGGGACTTGCGGGCCTGAAACGCAGCGTCCCCAGGAAAAAGGGACGTCAGTACGAATAAAGTACTGAGTATGTAAGGAAGGAAAAACATAAATAAGAACAATAATGTAAAGAGAGATGTAGGAGATACAACCTGTAGCATATGAGTGCTTCTAAGAGACAATAACATGAAATGCATGATACATATATACACATAATCTTTT
>ML268164.1:49110-75036 GCA_005239495.1 Nicotiana undulata
GAACATCACCTCCCCTATTTTAACTACATCCCATATGCTACCAAAGGTCACCAAACATCCCAAACAACACAATATAATTCACAATAAGCTCTCTGATTAGTTCAACAATCATTTTGAGCGGCAAGCTCGATTGGAATCCGTATAACCAATATCACACCTTATAGAATTCATACATTAAATTAACAACATCATTAATATGATAATGAAGTAATTCATCAATGATTTCATCCTTATACCGTTTATTTATATCAAAATAAACAATCCACAACTCCAGCTTTCTTCGATTGGCAACGTTATTCACTAGTTCATGTCTAGTTCATCCATTTAACTTAAAATACATCAATACAACCTTAAGCACCTGCAAGAACACAATACACACACCTCCTAAAGTAGCTTCAAGTTGGAATCCAAGTTATATTTAGCTTACAACAACCCTCAATGGAAAAACAGCACCATAGAAGTGACCTAAGCTCATCCTAGTATTATCGTGTAGTTTATTATCCTAACAACTTAACCAACATACGAGCAAGCTTAAGCACAATTAGTAGGCTGTTATACTCATCTTAACCAGTAGAAAAATCTTTAAATTTCAGAAAAACACAGCCCAAAACTACCCTCAATGACAACACAACCTCAAAGAGGTGTTATTCTTCACTAGAACTAACCTTTGATGTTGAAATATGGTGTAATCCATTTGCAAGACTTGAAATAACCTAGGGTTGATATGTAAACCATAGGAGAGTATTTTACAGAAAATAAACCACTTAAAACAACATCTCACACGAGCTGGAACCACCCAAAAATCAGCAACAACAAGAAGAACAAGAAACTTACTAGCGCGACGGGATTCCCGACACTTGATTTGTGTTGTTTGCCCTTTGTTTGGGTCTTGGATCACGAAAGAACCTTGAGAAAGATTTTTTTAAGGTGTATAGGGTCAGAATATACCGAAAATAAACGAGTTAAAACGGGGGTTGAGGCGTCTTATGTATATCAACATATCTAAACCGCCTATGTGGGTCCCATAGGGAGTTGCTTGGCGCAGTCTCGCTAAAACACGAATATCACTCTACACTGACTAAGTATAGACAAACGGTTTAATGCGTTGGAATCTAGACTCATATATATTCAATTCGGTAGGTAGACCATCCCCTAATTCCAAGTATATTGGGAGAAAATATCAGTTACATTTGACCTAATGTTCAGCACATTATGAGTGTAACTTGTGAACACCTTTGCCAACTTTTGTTCCACAACTTGCTTAACTTCAAAACGTAGCACACGAATATCATACGACAAACATAACTCATAGAATAACCTCCTTATCATGTTAAGAACATTGTCTCACCCTAAAGTACATGCTATAACATTCCAAACTCGTCGACTTTCGACGAAACTTATTTTCTTCAAATGGTTTAGATTCTAAGCTTTCCAATCCTCTTGGTAATCATTATTCATGATCTTAAATATTTGTAACCTCCAAGGTAACATGATGAACTTACTAGCAAAGATGATCTCATATTTGTGCTTAAATCAATTGACTTACGACGTACTCTCGTACGAAAACATGGGGTGTACCAGACACAAGTCAATTGAAGGTCAATTAGTGTTTGCAACCACTAATTATAGCAAGAAAACCCTGAATTAGCCCAAATAACAAACACCCATAAACGTCTAAGCCCTAATTTTAGAAACCCATTAAATACCCATACTTGGGTTGAGCCACAACCCTATCTAATGGGTTCAGCTACTCATAATCAAAGATAAATTCAATGAAAGAGATGAAGTAAAACCCATATTAACGATTTATAACATAAACCACAATGATTCAATGTTAAAATCTCAAGGAAATTGCAAAAAGAAGTAAAGGAACACTATTCACGAGCTGCTACTATCACTGATACAAAGCTTAACCTTAAAAAATTTACAAAAGAAGCTATTTATACTCAGCCAAATTCCGAACAAAAATACCCCTATGGGATTACCGCGGACCGCGTAAAGGCGACCGCGGTCCGCGGTGGACAACTTTGGCCCACCTGCTGAATCTCTGAAAATTCCTTGATTGTGGACCGCGGAAAATGGACCGCGGCCGCGATGCCTTTAGCTCAAAAATAAGGACCTCTGAATCTTACCACTGCGGTCCGCGAAGATTGGACCGCATCCGCGGTGGAATTTGGCTTTGAAATCCCTTCTCTGAATCTCACCACCGCGGTCCGCGAAGATTGGACCGCGGCCGCGGTGGTCACTTGGCCTTTGAACTGAGTCTCTTAACTTTACCACCGCGGACCGCGAAGCCTGGACCGTGGGAGTGGACACTTGAGGTAGGCCTTTTTGATGTTCTTGGTACTTGTGCAAGACTCACTCCTTTTTGAGAAGATTTCTGACTGTTTGTCATCTTTTTTTGCTCAATCTCGCAACAAGCACAACACGTGAGCTTTTGGGGCTATTTTGTATACAATTATAATCAAAACTTAAGCAAGAAAGGGCGGAATACAAGGTAAAAGTCCTAGTTATAAACTCCCCCAAAGTTAAGCTTTTGATGGTCCTCAAGCAAACAAAATAAGCCCCACCCCTTCTGAGTAATTCCAAGAAACATTGGATGTCCTTAGGTAACCTCTACTACCATCAATTAGGACTAACAATTGCCCTCAATGCAAATGAATCATTAACAACATTTGATCCTTTTAAAACCATGGATTTAAGTGCGACACAAGAGCATCATGAGTTGACACGACTCATCAATGAAACTCTTACTACCACTTTGGTCATTGTGGAACCCAAACTCATACTACTCAAATCTCCATAAGCACCTCACTTTTAGAATTGTAACGCTCAGAACGAGGAAAATTAGAGTTCACACATTTCTCTCAAAGAAAAGACTCAAGTCCGGCTCAAAGTACCATAGGCTTTCCCCTTATGTAAGTCACCACTAATGTTAGTTTCATTCAACTCGAGATCACATAGGGCTTTTGTGGGCACATGATGAAGACTTTTGGTCAAGGGTAGGAAGTTTTGGTCAGAGTGAGTTTTATCTTTCCTTAATCACTTCATTTCACATTTTCTTGACTCCTTGAGTCACTTAACTCTTTTTTTCAAGGGTTGTAGAGACATACTCTCACACCTTTTTGTTCATTTAAATCACTTTTCTCCCTTCTAGGCATTCCACACCTTTGATCACATTTCTTTCATTGATTCCCTTTATTTTATTGTTCATTTCTTTTGGCTTTTTGATGTTTCTTTCCTTTCTTTTTTCATTTCCTTTCCTTTTCTTTCCTTTGTGCCTTCTTTTTCACTTTATTATATCCCTTGTATCTCCACCCAAACTTATTCTTTTTGCCTAGTGCTATGGAAAGATCGGGTGCCAAGAGAGGGTCAAAATGGGTAAAGGTTTGTAACATGGTTCTTGAAAGAAAAAGGTCTAAGGCTCAAAAGGGTTGACTAGAGAAATTGTCTTTGGTAGGCCATGGAAATGTTCAATTCACTATTCGGGTCAAGGAGAGCCTATAATCACTTCTCAAGTCAAACTACACTTAGGATTTTGCCTAGACAAACATTCAGGGCAAGTTCTAGTCTAATGGCACGGGACTTGGACTTGCAATTCAAAGTCTCACCACTCAATCTATGGGATTGCTAAAGAAACAGAGTTGGGGGCCCACAACATCCTTAGTCATGCTTTGAGCAACACAATGGTCCCGAAAAACTACTTGATGATTATCGGCCAATACAAGATTCTCAAGATCACAACTTTCACCATCCTAAACACAACGATTTGTTTTTACCATGGGATAAAAGGCAAATGTGTTAGGCCCAAGTGAAGCTTTTCTTGAGGCACCTTTATTCACTAACTATCAAAAAGAAACAAAAAGAAAAATAGACTCAAACCCTTAAGAAAGTCGTCACACCATCCATCCTCGGGAAGAGCCACCCGGTTCACACAAATTCCACCTTTGGAAAGAACTGTGGCGTTAAGAAAACCAAAGTCTTATTGCACTCGAAAAAGTCAAAACAGGAAGCTATGAAAAAAAAATAAGAAGCTATAAAACGGTAAAATGCGAAAAGTAAAATGCGTGGGATAGAATGAATATATACATGAGGGGATTTAGTCGAATATACATAAGGGGATGAATATATACAATGAAAAGTAACTTTATATACATACCAAAAGTGAAAAATAATAAAAGTACTGAAATAGTAAAGTTATTTACATACCAAAAAATGAAAATAAAGCATAATAGAAATAAAAATGTTGTCTGAATTATACAATCACCATCATAATCAAATATCAAAGTAGGGCCACTCCCCCAACTAAAAACTAGCATTGTCCTCAACGCTATCTAGCAAAACAGCTCAAAAATGTTAGGGGAGAGAGAGTAAAGAAAAACTCCCTATTGGCCCTCAGCCTGTGCGGGGTCCTGTGCCACTGTGGGGTCTACCTGTGTGAGATCTGTAGACTGTGGTGGAATCGGAGACTGGCCCTCAATGCTCTGTGCCTCCTGCTGGACCTGGGACTGGGCCTGCTCTGTATGCTCGGCATGCACTGGTGGGTCTGCCAACTCTAACTGAATGCCCTCTGTACGGGGCAACACCCTCCTCCGCTTTGCTGGCCTCTTGGTATCTAGCTCCTACTCTGGCTGGGCAGCTGGGTCCTGGAACAAAAGGTCCAATGGTAGGTGATCCGCCTTAAGCTTGTCCACCTCCTTTATCAGCTCCTTCACTGATTCCTTGAAGCTCGAGTTTTCTTGAGCCTCTTAGTCTCCTTTGTAAGATCCTTTAAGGCTTGCCCATGTGCACCAACAACTGTCAAAATTAACTTCTGGTTGGCCAGAAGTTCCTTGAGGGAGTCCTCAACAGACTGTGGTACCTGTGGTGAGGGAGGAGTAGCCTGGGCTGCCACAGACGTAGAAAGCACAGATAGCTTAGAGGTAGCTGCCTGCATCCAGTTGTTTATACTGGCAAGTGATTGGCTGAGTCTGTGGGCAGTCAGAGGATATGCCTGGGATGAAGGAATGGCTGGGTAAGCAGAAGTGGAGGGACCTGGAGCACTCTCTGGGATGGCTGGCTCAGGCTGAGAAGACTCCACTACAACCACTGGCTCTTTAGACTGGACACTGGAAGCAATGGACTTACCCCTAAACTTTTTTCTCTTCGGGTTGTCATCACTTTGCAAACCATACCAAGAGAAAGGAGCTTTTGTCTTCACCTTCACATCAAAACCTCTCTTTTCGACCTGTTGATCCTCAAAATACATAGTCAAGAAGTTGGGAAAAGGGTAGGCTCGATCACCTTCATTTACCACCCTGTTGAAGACGGTGGATATAATATTCCCGACATTACTCGGGAACCATGCCATAATAGCAGCAATCAATACAGCTCGCCGGAGAGGAATGGTGTTTTCATGGAAGGAGGGGTCAAGCCTGTTGCACAAAAACGTCTCCCAGCCCTTAGCCTCAAAATTTAACGTTCTTCTAAAAATAGTCCTCCCTGTTTGCAACCAAACAGGGGACTCACCAGGAATTTCCAAGTATTCAGCTAGCCAATGACGGGCCTCATCACCCGCCTCCAACTTTTCCCGGTACTGTGTGTCATCTACCTCATCCATCTCTAGATAAGCATTCAAAGCAACCCCATCAAACAGTATCGTTAGATTCCTCACCATGGTAGCCTTGGAGTCCTTCTTTAGAAAAGACAAATTTGGGTAAAACTCCTTTACCAGGTGTTCATTTGCGTCTGGACAGTAGCAAGAAAAGTAGTCCCAGCCCCTTCTCTCTTTGAATTGCCTCTTCACATTTGGATTGTGCGGCAACAGATCTTTGGTGGTGAACTTGCGCTCCACTATAAATTTTCTCTTCGGCTACCAGTCCCAGAATTGGTGAAAAGCTGCCTCACTGACAAATCTATCTTGCCACACCACCGGGATTTTTGTTCTCTCCACTCCCCCAACTTGGGATTCACCCCCTGTTTGGGATTAATTTACAACAGCTTCATCTCCGGAATGTTCACCTGACAGGGAATCTGTTGTTGAGGTGGAGTCTGTGTGGCCACTCCCTGCTGTTGAGTCTTTAGACTACTCAGAGTTGGGTGGTGCTGGGGCAGGGGGAGAGACAGATGGCTCATTGGTCAGCCTGAACCTCTCCGGGAAGTCTGGGTATTGCTCAGGTATATATTCTGAAGATTCTCCGTTGGAGGGTACATATTCACTTCCCGATTAGGAAGCAGCTCTGTCCATAGCTCTAATTGCCTTTCTCGTCTCTTTCATGGCCTGCCGGACTTTGGGGGCCAGTTTGATTGTTCCTTGGCCTTTCCCCAGGGATGACTCACCCATGCCACCAAGTTTATTGCCCCACCACGTGATTGAACCATTCTCTGCAAGTTCAAAACATTTAACATTGTTAGTGCCCAAAGGAGAGGATAGAAAAGAGACACACAGATGAAATTCCGGACACACAGCTGAGCTGCAGAAAGGGGACCGCGGACAGCGTAAAAGAGACCGCGGACCACTGTGAAAGGGTTAGGGACAAACAAGCTCTCTAAATATGGACACCGCGGACCGCAAAAAAGCGACCGCGGTCCGCACTCAGGCACCACGGACTGCGAAATGTCAACCACGACCGCGATGGGGTGGGATTCAGAGAACCCCTCTTCTGAAGTTTACGGATCGCGGACCGCATAAAAGCGACTGCGGTCAGCAATAGGATTCTATGCTTCAACCACCGCGGTCCGCGAAGAAGTGACCGCGAACCGCGCTCATACCAATAGTTAGGGTTTCAAATTTTTAGTCATTTTCGAGTTCAAATGCACATACTGTCAAAACCCTACGTGTTCCATCAGTTAAATTAGATACAAAGTGTCTATAATGAGCAATATGAACAAACCCTAACATGGTTAAAGTCCTAGAGAAGAAAAATAGAAGCAAATCTACCAACTAATCAAGAAAATAAACAAATTAAGAAGCTAATGGATCATGATTACACTTACTAGATTTTGGAATGAGGAGTAGATGAATGAAAATGCAACTTGGAAGTTCTAAGCTTGAGACACAGCGAAATATTTGCTCTAGAGAGTTAAAGTGCGTAAAGTGTAAAAAGAAACCCTAAGGGCCTATTTATAGAGGGGGCCTGGGGTCCACTTCACTTACCCACCGCGGACCGTGAAAAGTCGACCGTGGTCCGTGTTCATGCAATGATCAAAAGCAATGCGACAGTTATCACCGAGGTCTGCGAAAATACGACCGCGGTCCGCGAAAACAACTCTAGAGATGTAGGGCCCACTACTAGGTATCCGCGGACCGCGAAAAGGCGACCGCGCCCGCGGAGAAAACTTTTGAGAGCTTGTTATGTGTGTTAGAGGGCTCCGTGGACCGCGAAAAAGGGACCGCGACCGCGGAGCCAACTTCAGAGAGTTGCTTTTTCCACACTTAGCTTATTTTCTGTGCCAAAATAATCCTACAACATCCAAAAACCAGTTAGCGCAAAAATGAGTCCTATACTACCAAAACAAATCAAAGAAAAACAAAAATAAAGACACATGGGTTGCCTCCCAAGAAGCGCCTGATTTAACGTCGTGGCACGACGCATGTTACAAAGTTCATTTTAGATGGAGAAGTGCCACCACATGGCTGTCATCAATCTTTCCAAGGTAGTGCTTGACCATGTGCCCATTAACTCTGAAAATTTCTCCACTCATTTTCTTTAGATCAATAGCACCAAATGGAGTCACACACACCACTTCAAAAGGCCCGCTCCATTTTGACTTTAGCTTTCCCGGAAATAGCCTTAAACGATAATTGAACAATAGAACCAAGTCACCAACTTTGAAATCTTTGCCCCGAGCATACTTTTCATGAAGGTACTTCATTTTGTCCTTGTACAAGGACGAACATGAGTATGCATGAAATCTGAATTCATCGAGTTCATTAAGCTGCTCCACACGAAGGTTGGCCGCCAAATCCCATTCAAGTTTCAACTTTTTCAAGGCCCACATAGCCTTGTGCTCTAACTCCACCGGAAGGTGACAAGCTTTCCCAAACACCAGCTGGTACGGAGACATACCAATTGAGGTCTTGTAAGCGGTCTTGTAAGCCCATAGAGCGTCATCCAACTTCTATGCCCAATCGGTCGTATTAGCATTGACCGTCTTTGATAATATACTCTTTATTTCCCTGTTGGAGAATTCCACTTGGCCACTCGCCTTAGGATGGTAGGGGGTGGTGACTTTGTGATTGACACCATACTTGGCAAGCAAGGTGTCAAAAGCTTTGTTGCACAAATGTGACCCCCCATCACTAATAATTGCACGAGGCGTGCCAAACCTTGTAAAGATGCTCTTCTTGAGGAAAGCAATAACACTCCGGGCCTCATTGTTGGGTAAAGCCACGACTTCAACCCATTTAGAAACATAATCCACCGCCACTAGAATGTACGTGTTCCCACAAGAGCTCACAAATGGGCCCATGAAATCGATACCTCACACATAACAAATATCCACTTCTAGAATAGAATTGAGAGGCATCTCATCTTTCTTTGAAATTCCCCCGACCCTTTGACACTCATAACATCTTTTGACTAGGTCACCGACATCTTTGTACAATGTAGGCCAAAAGAAACCACAACTCAGCACCTTCGAAGCAGTCCTTGCCCCTCCTTGATGACCACCATACAGTAAGGAGTGGCAAGATTCAAGAATCGACCTTTGTTCTTCTTCCGGTACACATCTCCGGATAACCCCATCAGTGAAAATCTTGAATAAATATGGCTCATCCCAATAAAAGTCCATGTTATCCCTCATAAGCTTCTTTCTTTGGTTAGAAGAGAGCTCACAAGGGACAACACCCCTGACAAGATAGTTGGAGATGTCGGCAAACCATGGCATTTCTTACATTGACACCGACAGAAGTTGCTCATCGGGGAAACTGACATTGATTTCAAGCCCATCACAAGGTCGACCTTGCTCCTCCAATCGAGAAAGATGGTCGGCCACTTGGGTTTCACTTCCTTTTCTATACACTATCTCTAAATCGAACTCTTGAAGCAACAATACCCAACACATGAGTCTCACTTTTGAATCTTTTTTGGTCATGAGATACCGGAGTGCCGCATGGTCAGTGTGAACTATGACCTTGGCACCCATCAAGTAAGGATGAAATTTCTCCATAGCAAAGACTATTGCCAAAAGCTCCTTCTCCGTGACAGTGTAATTCATTTGGGCCGAATTCATCGTTTTGCTAGCATAATATATAGGGTGAAAAATATTGTTCACCCTCTGTCCCAGCACAACACCCACAACTACATCACTCGAGTCACACATAAGCTCGAAAGGTGAGTTCCAATCCGGCACTATGATGATAGGAGTTATAGTGAGCTTGTGTTTCAAAAGTTCAAATGCATGCATGCAATGTTCATCAAAATTAAATTTAGCATCCTTCTCAAGAAACTTGCACAACAGATTTATCACCTTAGAGAAATCCTTAATGAAACGCCGATAGAACCCGGCGTGACCAAGGAAGCTCCAGACTCCTCTAACCGAAGTTGGTGGTGGCAACTTAGAGATCACTTCAATTTTTGCTTTATCAACCTCAATACCGTTCCTCGAGATCTTATGGCCCAAAACTATACCTTCTTTCACCATAAAGTGGCACTTTTTCCAATTCAACACCAAGTTGGTTTCTTCACAGCGAGCGAGGACCTTGTCAAGATTTCTCAAGCATCTCATCAAAGGAATCCCCTACTACACTGAAGTCATCCATAAGCACCCCTAGGAAGTCTTCCACCATGTCTGTAAAGATTGCCATCATGCACCTTTGGAAAGTGGCAGGTGCATTGCAATGTCCGAAGGGCATACGGACGAAGGCAAAAGTGCCATATGGTCAAGTAAAAGTGGTCTTATCTTGATCCTCCGGGGCAATCAAAATTTGATTATAGCCAGAATACCCATCAAGAAAATAGTAGAAAGCCCGACCCGCAATCCATCCAACATTTGATCCAAGAATGGCAAGGCAAAATGGTCATTGCGGGTCACCTTGTTGAGCTTGCGGTAGTCCATACACAACCGTCATCCGGTGACCGTTCTTGTGGGAAGGAGCTCATTTTTTTCATTTTGGATCACCGTCATTCCACCCTTTTTTGCAACGCATTGGACCGGAGAAGTCTATGCGCTATCTGAAATTGGATACACAACTCCCGCATCGAGCCATTTTATGATCTCCTTCTTCACCACCTCTTGCATTGCCTCATTGAGTCTCCTTTGATGTTCCACCGAGGTCTTTTCTCCATCCTCCAATATGATTTTGTGCATGCAAAAGGCGGGGCTAATACCCCGAATATCCGCATGAGTCCATCCTATTGCTTTCTTCCTCCTCCTTAGCATATTTAAAGTTGAGTCTACCTGCAATTGGGTTAGGCAAGAGGAAAGAATAACAGGTAAAGTACGAGATGGACCAAGATATTCATACCTGAGGTGGGAAGGTAGTGGCTTCAACTCCAAATTCGGAGGCTCTTCAATGGAAGGCTTTGTTGGTGGAGTCTTCCGGTTCTCCAGGTCCAATGATAGCTTTCTGGGACCATAGGAGTAAGAACCCATGCCTTGAAGGGCATTGGTACTTTCAAGAACACCATCCACCACGAAGTCCTCATGATTCAATAAGGCCAACTCCACTGGATCATAGAAATTGCATAATCAATAATAACCTCAGTCACGAGGTCCATAAAAAAGCAAACTTTTGTACTTTTGGGCTACTTCATTGACTTACACACATGAAAGACCACCTTCTCATTGCCCACTCGGAAAGTGAGCTCCCCAGCTTCTACACCAACCAAGGCCTTCCCCGTGGCAACGAAGGGCCTTCCCAAGATAATGGGGACCTCATAATCAACTTCACAGTCTAGAATGACAAAATCCGCGGGCAATATAAATTTGTCCACCCGCACTAGCACATCATCAATTATCCTTAGGGGCCTCTTCATCGACCTATCCGCCATTTGCAAATGCATAGAGGTCGCCCTAGGTTTCCCGATTCCCAAAGTTTTAAAAACTGAGTATGGCATCAGGTTAATACTCGCCCCAAGATCACTCAAGGCTTTGGCAAAGTCCTCACTCTCGATCATGCAAGGAATGGTAAAAGCTCCTGGATCCTCAAGTTTTGGTGCCATGGAGTGAACTATAACACTCACTTGGTGAGTCATCTTGATGGTTTCACACTCCATGGACCGCTTTTTAGTGACTAAGTCCTTCATGAACTTAGTGTATCTGGGCATCTGTTCCAAGGCCTTAACCAACGAGACATTAATGGAGAGACCCTTCATCATATCAATAAACTTCTTGAGTTGAGTCTCTTGCTTTTGTTTGGCCAACCTTTGAGGGTAAGGAGGAGGTGGGGCTTATCATCAACAACAACAATCTTCCTTTTCCTAGAAGTACTTGCTTCACCACCTTTTCCACTTCTCGTGGTCACCGTCATGGAGTGACCGGTATTGTTATTGTTCCCACCCTTGGGGTTCACCACCGTATCACTCAGTAGTGCACCCTTTGGGCGTGTGTTTAAGGCATGAGAAATTTGGCCCATTTGTACTTCAAGGTTCCGAATGGAGGTATTATGAGAGGCCAACTGAGCATCGGAGTCCGCATTTCACTCCATCATCTGCTTGAACATGTTTTCAATTCTTCCCATATCATTGCTAGATGAGCTTTGCCCTTGAGATTGGTACGGAGGTGGGTTGTTTGGTTGTTGTTACATCGGAGGCCTTTGGAAACCCGATCCCCAGTTACCATTTCCACCCCAGTTGTTTTTGTTGTTGCCTTCACTCCAATTTTCATCATTTTTGTTCCCCCATTGTCGGTCATTGTTGTTCCCCCAATTCCGAGCATTGTTGTTGTTATTCACATTTCTTTGTCTTTGATTCCCCCAACTTTTATTGTTGCCTTGGTTTATCCAATTTTGATTGTTGTTTTGACTATTGCCTTTACCTTGGTAGTTGTTTGCATACATCACATCTTCTTTTTGGTCATCATACTCTTCTTCTTGGCCATACCCACAAGGCCCTTGGTCACCTTGATCATTATGGTTTTGATTAGAATTCTCCCGAGGTCTCCTTTGATTCCCTAATACGTTCACTCCCCCCAAGGCATGTACTTACTTTGGACCTTGCAATTGTTGGAGTTGGGCTTTGGCAAGTTGGTTCATAGTGGTAGTGATCTTGGCAATTGCTTTCCCTTGCTCTTGGAGATCTTTGGAGACTATTCACACCGGACTCACCCTGAGGTACATTAGCTCTACTTATCAAATCTGATGATGTGTCGGCCATCTCATCTAGAATCTCACATGCCTCGGGGTAAGACAACTTCATAAAGTTTCCACCGGCCAACTGATTGACCACACATTGATTCACGGTGTTAATCCCTCGGTAGAAAGTCTGTTGGATCATGGCTTCACTCATGTTGTTGTTTGGACATTCCTTCCCCATGGTCCTAAATCTCTCCCATATCTCATGCAAGGGCTCATTGGGTTCTTATTTGAAGGCCAAGATTTCATCACGAAGCGCCGCCATATGACTCGGGGAAAAGAATTTGGCAATGAATTTGTTGATATTGAATGGTTGGGAAGCCGGTCGAGCCAGTTAAGTGCTTTGCCCCGAAGAGAAAGAGGGAATAACCAGAGTCGTAATGCATCCTCCAAGACATTTGTCTGTTTACTTCCCCAGCAGGTATCCACGAAGCCCTTGAGATTTTTATAAGCATTTAGGTGCGCGGCTCCGGTGAAATACCCTTGTTGCTCTAGGAGGTTTAGCATCACATTTGTAATCTGGAAACTCCCCGCCCGAATCCTCGGCGGGACTATGGCACTATCGTACCCCTCGTTTGGAAGGACCCGAGGGGTAGCTCTAGCAGCTGGAGGTGAGGGAGGATCCTTATTTTCCTCATTAATATTGGCCGGCCGGCCTCGCCTGGGAGGAGGTACTTGGTTTATTTCCTCTTCTTGGTTTTCATATAACTCCTCCACGATGTTTCCCAATGGATCCTCCATAAGAAAATAAATGATTCACACACACGTTAATAGAAAAAGGAAAGAAAAACACTTAACACTACTATTCACGTAGATAATCAACACCGTATAACTCCCCGGAAATGTCGCCAAAAAGTGATCGGCTCTCACCCTCACTACTATATGAGTAGGAAGACGAGGGTCTGTGCAGCTTTTACCCGATAGGTCGGGATCGAATCCTCAGGGAGTTAATAATTAGAGTGAATGTCTATATGATCTAGTGATGTCTTGTGTTTCTAATTACACTTCTCATATTTTGTTGGTTTTCAAATTACAACTATGATTTATACTACGTTGAAAGCAATTTAACTACTAATTTGTTTTTGGAGTTATTTTTTAGAAGGATAAAGGCACTAGGGTTCTGACTATCACCTAGGCGAGTATTTAACAGATTCCAATTTCTAAGGCAAGGATGTTAATGAAAGGATAATGATATAACCAATGCTCGAAATTTCCCACTTTATACCTCTCGGTAGTTTGAGTGGCTTTTTCCTAATTACCTCTCTCGAGGCCAATTGGGTGTCAAATAACCAAGAAATTTAGGTTCAAGTAGGGTATTACTCTCTCGAGGTTTAACCCGTTAATTAGGACTCAAGTAGGGTATGACCATCTCTGGATTCAACCCATTGCTTGGGACTACCAATCTCTTGATTTTGTCCCAATTCCTTGTTGGGCCAATTTTCTAGACTCAAATCCTCTTTCTCAAGAAGGACCCAAGTCAATTAAAGGTCAATTAGTGTTTGCGACCACTAATTACAGCAAGAAAACCCTGAATTAGCCCAAATAACAAACACCCATAAACATCCAAGTCCTAATTTTAGAAACTCATTAAATACCCACACTAGGGTTGAGCCACAACCCTAGATAATGGGTTTAGCTATTCATAATAAAAAGTAAATTCAATGAAAGAGATGAAGTAAAACTCATATTAATGATTTATAACATAAACCACAATGATTCAATGTTAAAATCTCAAGAAAATTGCAAAAAGAAGTAAAGGAACACTATTCACGAGATGCTACTATCGCTGATACAAAGCTTAACCTTAAAAAATTACAAAAGAAGCTATTTATACTCAACCGAATTTCCCGACAAAAATACCCCTGCGGGGTTACCGCGTACCACGTAAAAGCAACCGCGGTCCGCGTCGGACGGCTTTGGCCCTACTGCTGAATCTCTGAAAATTCCTTGATCGCGGACCGCGGAAAATGGACCGCGGCTGCGGTGCTTTTAGCTTAAAAATAAGTTCTTCTGAATCTTGCCACCGCGGTCCGCGAAGATTGGACCGCGGCCGCGGTGGCATTTGGCTTTGAAATCCCTTCTCTATATCTCACCACCACGGTCTGTGAAGATTGGACCGCGGCCGTGGTGGTCACTTGGCCTTTGAACTGAGTCTCTGAACTTTACCACCGCGGACCGCGAAGCCTGGACCGCAACCACGGTGGACACTTGAGGTAGGCCTTTTTGATGTTCTTGGTACATGTGCCAGACTCATTCCTTTTTAGCAGATTTCTAACTGTTTGTCATCATTTTTGGCTCAATCCTGCAACAAGCACAACACGTGAGCTTTTGGGGATATTTGTATACAATTATAATCAAAACTTAAGCAAGAAAGGGCAGAAAATAAGGTAAAAATCCTAGTTATCAGCGTACATGGCAGCTGAGAACATAATAGTAGAGAATACCATTTATTAGCAGGATTTGTCTAAATATGAGTGATCCTGCTGAAACAGTAAGTATGAGCCTAGGAAACAGGATTTCTAATGCATGGATATGAACCTAAACATGATCTCTATTGCACATATAAGAAATAAAGGCCTAATATCATGGTTTCTACCCCTTTAATAGCTAAGCATGCATAATTACCCCTTCCCGTTTTCGCTATCCAACCCCCATCAGTCGTTTGAATTATTACAGGCCAAGAATTATGAATTACATAACCAAAATATAAAAATAAGAAGTTATTCTATAGGGAGCCTTAAATTAGGCCCAAATCCTCAAAACCTCATTGCCATATGGTATTTCATAGCCTTTTCATAATCCGGGTGTGTCAAAGTTCCCTAAGGACCTCAAGGGCTCCCGAGCAATGCTCACACCCAGACTTGGTAACCAAGAGTTGAACATGTGCAGTGTGGAAGTACCAGCCTCAGTGTGTCAGAGTTCAGAGGGAGCTCAGGAGTCCCAAAGCAGTGCTCACACTGAGGGGGGCAGGACTTAAAGATCTAGGAATCAAGTGAAGTGCAGGAGATAAGTTTGAAAGGGTTTAGTTGAAAACAATGTTAAAAGAGACTGGTTTGAAACAACTTTATAAAATAAGAGGGATTTGTTTGGTAAAACAGCTTTTGAAAACAGTAGTGGAATCACATAAACCACAGACCAAACACAGAACCAAAACAGGTTCTGCAATACTCAAAGAACAACCTTCAAACAAGGGTAATGGGAACTGGGGACAAATAAAGTATGTATGGTAGACACATAATGGACATAGGTCCTTGCAATTGGTGCAGATGGTAGCACTTAGACATAGTTACAAGATCAGAAAATTCTTAGGGAATTCAGGGGGTAGGAGATAACAGAATGTAGGAGTTTATACTAAGCATGACATTAAGACAACTTGGGATGATGGCCCAATAGGTGCATTACTAGAACTAGGCAACAACATACAAGTATTAAACACAATTGGGTCCAGTTACTGATTCAAAAAGCATGCTGACTCTAAAGAGGTAATACCTAACATAACTAGACAGACAAGAAAGCATCTCAATTACAGGTCGCACAACAAAACCACAGATAGAAACATACTAGAAACAAAATAAACTGAAATAGTAAAAGAAACACATTGGTTTTGGGACTTTAAATATAAAGTGAAAACATACCAGTTGAAGACAACAAATATAGAGCAAGGAGTAAGAAAACGGAGCAACTAGTCTTGGCTTTCAGGCGACTAGTAATAGCAAGCAATCAAGAGGAGCGATAGAATGTGTGTGTGAGTAAAAAGTGAGTAGAACAGGGTATGTGTTCGTGTCTTCTTAATGAAAGAGTAGTGTGTATATATATTTTTAAAGATAGGTGACAAATAAGGTAACAAACTACAGTTTTTTGCAAATTATGGAAGTGCACATCAATTATAATCACATTAATATCAGTACTCCCTCTAATTGAGGAGTCAAAATCAAGCGGTAATAAAAAAGATAGCAAATAAGGAAAGATACCATATGTAGCTTAGAGGAATATTCAGAATAGTGTAAAATCAACATAAGTACCCCTTAATTGAAGGGGTTAAGTTCAAACGACTAGCAGGCAAATGGCAAATAAGGGAAGTTCCCATATGTGACATGCATTTAACATATAAGGAAACAATTCCAACTCAGTACAAGCATACAATAGAGTCTAGGTTCACAGATTCTAATTAAGGGAATAGGAATCAACCAACAATAAATTAGTCATGTAACAAGGTAAGAAATAAACTAAGGTCGGAAATTAGTGAAAATATCCCATAGGAAATCAGCANTAAATAAACTAAGGTAAAAAATTAGTGAAAATATCCCATAGGAAATCAACAGAGTTTTCAAATCACAAGGAATCAGGGCCCTAACAAACTACAACTACATAGAATCAGGGATTCGAACAGGGATATCATCAATTAAAGGAAATTGATATGAATTGAATAAGTAAAAGGCAAGAAGTCAGAAACCCTAGTGGTGAAAGCACATGAACTCATAAGGTAAACAGTAAGATAAACAGAAGAGCAGGGAAAGAATCAGAGTCATAGATGAACAACAGAGGGTAAAACATCAAAGAATCATAAAGCTCATACATATGCAAACAATATTGAAGACAAAGTCAGGGAATAATTCAGATAAGAGAGGAAAAATCAAATAAATTACTAAAACATAGTAGACACCCTAGGATAATACTGAAAACATCATAGGAAAATCATTTTAAGGTAGAGTCATGAAACCCTAGTTGAAAACGAAGAGTCGTTTTAGAGAAAATCAGAGAGTTTTTGAGGAAAACAACGAAATAGCTCAAAACATATAAAGATCTATCATAGATATAAAAGAATTGGGGATTTTAAGCATTAGTGTTTCAAAGAAAACCCAGAAAGATAAGAAACACCTCAAATGTCACTGGTTTAAGCCCCAAAGGTCACAGATCTTACTCGAACAGCCGGAGGTGGCCGGAGAATGGTGAGCACAGGCCCAGGGGATAAGAGAGTTAACCCTGGTCTCTTGAAGACCTTAGATATGGCAAACACCGGTGTAAGGGAACCATAGGAGGCAGGAGGATGGTGAGGGCTTCATGGTCTCCGGCGAAGAGACGGCCGGAGAAGACGAAGAGGTTCATCGGAGCCGAAGAGACAGAAGTCTCTAGAAGAGACTGGAGAGATAGAGAGAGATTAGAGAGATGAGAGACGAGTGAGAATGAGAGGGGTCGGGGGGGGAGGGGTTAGGTTAGGTTTAATTATGGAAGATGTGATCTGAGTCGTTGATCAAAATTGATCAACGGTTTAGATTAAGTCATAGGCTGGGCCGGGTAGGAATTGGCTTTGGGCTGGGATTAATTGGGCTAATTAAATCAGGTGGGTTGGGTTTAACTAAGGTTATAATTGAAATTAAAAACTGGCCATTAGTTAAATACCCATAAAAATAAAATAAATAATTAATAAAATAGTTAATAATTATATATAATGAAATTAATGCTAAGTAAATGAAAATTAAGGTAAGTAGCTAATATTAAGATATGAAAATGATTGATTATAGAATTAAAATAGCATAAAAATATATAATTGGCTATAATTGCAAAGTTGTTATAATTATAGCTAAATTATACCAAATTGACTGATTTGTGAAATAATCAGGTCCTAATAGGATTAAAAATGACATATTGATCTGGGAAACATTCTGAAATTATTTATAATACAATTTATGAATAATTATTGAATATAAATACTAAATAAATAGGAAAATAAATTGATAAAAATATGAAAAATTATAGAAAAATACCAATTATTATGAAAAGTGATTTTGAAGGTATATATGCAAGTTTGAAAATAATTTTGAGGAAAAATTGGGTATCAACAGCTGCCCCTCTTTACCCGGGAAGGATGAAAGAGTTGTCGGATAAAGATATGATGGCCAATTTTGACCAAGTGGAAATGGTTCAAAAGATTTAGGCCGCACCCTGGTTTTTGAGTTGCCTAAATATCCCTGGTTGTATAGGAATCAGGCCATATGTAGTTCAGGAGCCACCGGCGAAGTATACCGCTGGAGTTTTACAAGAGGGGACACGAGGTACATGATTAGGTGAACAAACGACTGATGGGGTAGTTTGGGAGAACTAGAGCGGGACCACTCCTGCCATGATGGTTGTTACTTGCCGGATTACCTGCAGATGAACAGTACAAGACTATATTGTGCGTAATCAAAACATGATGCAAATTCCCGTTGGACCATGAATGTTGTCTTTGGACGACTAAGGATAACGCCCTCAGACCATGATGTCCTGGGCCATGATTGGCTTGATGCAGGATTCGCAAACCATGAAATGATGTTCTCGGGCCATGAGGATGGTGCCTCCGAACCATGACGCCTTTGAATAATGATATGTAAAATGATTAAAGGGATCCTCGGGCCATGACATGATGTTCTGGAGCCATGAAGATGGTGCCTCCGAACGATGACGCCTTTGGATAGGTTGGCGATATTTCAGCCCATAAAGATGCAATAATATGATGCTAACAAGACAGAGCTTAGTCTTGCGAATTAAAGGGGTAAAGCTTAGCCCTAAAGGAAAGCGAAGTAAATAATGGAGGCAGTGATTGCTTTTGAAAAGTAAGCTGGAGGCGGTGTTTAGCCTCGGAAAGTTGAATGGTAGCCTTAAGCAAATGCAGATGGAGGTAGAGTTTAACCTCGAAAGGCAGAATGGTAGCCTTATGCAAGAATGTAAATGCATATGGAGACAACGATTAGTCTCGAAAGGAAGAATGGTAGCCTTGTGCAGGATGCGAATAAAGATGGAGGTAGAGTTTAACCTCGGAAGGCAGAATGGTAGCCCTATGCAATGCAGATGGAGACATCGTTTAGTCTCGAAAGGCAGAATAGTAGCCTTATGCAAGAATGCATATGGAGACATCGCTTAGTCTCGGAAGGTAGAATGGCAGCCTTATGCAAAGATACGAATGCAGATGGAGACATTGCTTAATCTCGGAAGGCAGAATAGTAGCCTTATGCAAAGATGCGAATGCAGATGGA
Organism: Nicotiana undulata; assembly: GCA_005239495.1. Taxonomy (NCBI): domain Eukaryota; kingdom Viridiplantae; phylum Streptophyta; class Magnoliopsida; order Solanales; family Solanaceae; genus Nicotiana; species Nicotiana undulata. The sequence goes on from ML268164.1 coordinate 68,398, forward strand.
GGTAGAGCTTAACCTCGGAAGGTAGAATGGTAGCCTTATGCAAAGATGCGAATGCAGATAGAGGTATAGCTTAACCTCAGAAGGCAGAATGGTGGCCTTATGCAAGAATGCGGATGGAGACAGTGTTTAGTCTCAGAAGGCAGAATGGTAGCCTTATGCAAGAATTAAATAAATGACAATAGAAATTCTTAGCTGATAATAGATTGCAGTGTTGTGATCATTGGGAGAATTGTGATTGTGAAGAATCGTTTGTGTTGATAATAGATGTTGGCATGTGCGACGGGTTTGAGAATCGTGTCTTTGAACAATATATGTCCTGCGAGCGGATAGTATGTTTTGGGCTTTTGTAATATTTGTGCCTGCATCCAAAGAATAGTCGTGAGTTATGTAAGGGGGGAAGGTTAGTTTGTATCCCCGCTGGCTTTGCTTGACTCGTTCGGCTTGATCTAATGATATCGTTCGTATCATTGGGGTAGCGTTTGCTAAACAAAGCTGTTTCAAGAATAAGTATGCATGATTTTGTAAAAGTATGACATAAACTTATAATCTAAAATGGTTGTAGATGAACTGACGATCGTGACATGATTCGAGACATTGCAACCTCTCCTGCTACGGAATTTTGAGGGTCCTCCTCAAAATTTTGCCCCAGTTTGATAGGTGAATACTTCTGACTGTTGCTCGTGCGGCGATCGGCTGAACTTGCTTTAAAATTTTGAGGGTCCTCCTCAAAAATCTACCCCAGTTTCCAATTGTGGGGAGAAATGAGAATTTTATTGAATAGTGACCGAACCCATAGGGCTGCCTACGTATCCCCTCTTAAATGGGAATCAGGTCAGGCGTGGTTCAATTTACATCATTGATACAAGCATAAAAAATTACACATAATAACGCTTGACTGCATCTGAATTGATCAGTTTTGGCCAGACTTCTCCGCCCATTTCTGCAAGTATAAGTGCTCCTCCTGTCAACACTCTGTGAACCATGTACGGGCCCTGCCAGTTGGGAGAGAATTTCCCTTTGGCCTCGTCTTGATGTGGAAAGATTTTCTTTAACACCAGCTGCCCTGATGTGAATCGTCTCGGCTTGACTTTCTTGTTGAAGGCTCGGTTCATTCTGTTCTGATATAATTGACCATGATAGACTGCATTCATTCTCTTTCCGTCTATGAGGGCTAGTTGCTCATAACGGCTTCTTAGCCATTCTGCATCGCTGAGCTCGACTTCCTGTATGATCCTTAGAGATGGAATCTCAACTTCGGTATGAATAACAGCTTCTGTACCATAAACTAGCATATAGGGAGTTGCCCCTGTTGATATTGCGACTGCGGTGCGGTATCCCAATAGGGCAAATGATAACTTCTCGTGCCACTGCTTGTGCTTTTCTATTATCTTCCTTAATATCTTCTTGATGTTCTTGTTGGCAGCTTCTACAACTCCATTCATTTACGGTCTGTATGATGTGGAATTATTGTGCTTAATCTTGAAGGTTTCACACATGGCTTTCATCAAGCCATTGTTGAGATTGGAACCATTATCGGTGATGATTGACTATGGAACTCCGAATCGACAAACAATGCGGTTGCGGACGAAGTCAGCCATGATTTTTTTAGTAACTACTTTATAGGAGGCTGCTTCGACCCATTTAGTGAAGTAATCAATGGCGACCAAAATGAACCTGTGTCCATTGGAGGCGGCATGCTCGATTGGTCCAATAACATCCATGCCCCAGGCAGCGAACGACCATGGTGAACTTGTTGCATTAAGCTCACTTGGAGGTACCTTTATCATATCTCCATGTATCTGACAGCGGTGGCATTTTCGGACGTACTGGATGCAGTCTGTTTCCATAGTCATCCAAAAGTACCCAGCTCGGAGTATCTTCCTTTCCAAAACAAAACCGTTCATATGTGGGCCGCAAGTCCCAACATGAATTTCCTCTAGTAGTTTTGATGCTTCCTTTGCGTCGACACACCTTAATAGTCCCAAATCGGGAGTCCACCTATACAGGATTCCTCCAATGTGAAAGAAGTTGTTGGACAATCTCCGAATTGTGCGCTTCTGAGTGGGATTCGCAATCTCTGGGTAATAACCTTTTGCCAAATATTCCTTGATGTCATGAAACCAAGGTTTTCTGTCTACTTCCTCTTCGACATGGGCACAATAAGCTGGTTGATTATGGATCTTTACGGGAATAAGATCAATGAAATTCTTGTCCGGGTGCTGGATCATTGAGGAAAAAGTAGCCAATGCATCGGCGAACTCATTCTGGATTCTGGGGACATGCCGAAATTCTATCTTTGTGAACCTCTTTCTCAATTCCTATATGTGATGCGGATACGGTAGTATCTTGGAATTCTTGGTTGCCCACTCTCCTTGTACCTGATGTACCAGCAAATCTGAGTCACCAATCACTAACAACTCTTGGACGTTCATGTCAATGGCCATGTTGATCCCTAAGATGCAAGCCTCATACTCTGCCATATTGTTGGTGCAGGGGAACCTGAGCTTGGCGAAAACCGGATAATGCTGACTGGTCTCTGATATTAGGACCGCTCCAATGCCGACTCCTTTAAAGTTTGCTGCTCCATCGAAGAACATTCTCAAACTGTCATAGGATTCTATAATGTCTTCTCCTATGAAGGATACCTCTTCATCAGGAAAATACGTTTTCAGAGGTTCGTATTCTCCATCTACGGGGTTCTAAGCAAGGTGGTCTGCTAGTGCTTGTTCCTTGACTGCTTTCTGAGTCACATAGATAATGTCGAACTAATTCAGCAGGATTTGCCACTTGGCTAGCTTGCTAGTGGGCATGGGCTTCTGAAAGATGTACTTCAATGGATCCATTCTCGATATGAGATATGTAGTATAGGCACAAAAATACTGCCTCAGCTTCTGGAGACCCAAGTTAAAGCGCAGCAGGTGCGTTCCAATAGAGAATAACGGGCCTCATACGGAGTGAACTTCTTGCTGAGATAGTAAATGGCTTGCTAGTTTCTTCCGTTTCATCATGCTGCCCCAGAACGCAGCCGAAGGCTCCATCTAAAACAATAAGGTAGAGTAACAGATGTCTACCTGGCTCAGGTGGTACCAGAGCTGGAGGTGTTGACAAATATTCCTCGATTCTGTCGAAGGCCTTTTGGCAATCCTCGGTCCATTTGGTTGCAGCGTCCTTCTTCAGCATTTTGAAGATCGGTTCATAAATAACTATGGATTGTGCTATGAATCGGCTAATGTAATTAAGTCTCCCCAAGAAACTCATCATGTCCTTCTTGTTCCTTGGCGATGGTAGTTCTTGAATGGACTTGACTTTTGACAGATCCAATTCTATTCCCCGGTGACTCACAATAAACCAAAGCAACTTCCCCGCAGGAACCCTGACTGCACAATTCGCAGGATTCAACTTCAGATTGTATTTGCGCGGCCTATTGAAGAACTTCCCCAAGTTCTTTATGTGATCAGTGGCTTTTTTGGACTTGATAATAACATCATCCATGTATACCTCGATCTCCTTGTGAATCATGTCATGGAATATGGTGGTCATATCCCTCATGTAAGTGGCCCCCATATTATTTAGGCCGAATGACATCATCTTATAACAGTACACTCCCCACGGTGTAATGGAAGCAGTTTTCTCAGCATCTTCCTCGTCCATCCAAATCTGATGATAACCAGCGAAGCAATCCACGAATGATTGTAGTTTATGCTTGGCGCAATTGTCAATCAGGATGTGTATATTTGGCAAAGGGAAGTCGTCTTTCGGACTAGCCCGGTTGAGATCCCGGTAGTCGACACAGACTCTGACCTTTCCATCCTTCTTCGACACAGGTACACTGTTGGCTAACCATGTTAGGTACTCGACTACCCTGAGAACCTTGGCGTTGATCTGCTTGGTAACTTCTTCCTTGATTTTAAAAATCATGTCGGGTTTGAACTTTCTGAGCTTTTGTTTCTCCGGTGGGCACATTGGATTAGTCGGTAATTTGTGAGCAACAATTTATGTAATCAGACCAGTCATGTCATCGTATGACCAGGTGAAGATGTCTTCATACTCCTTTACAAATTCTGTGTATTCTTTCTTTTCTGACGATGACAAATGAATGTTGATCTGTGTTTCCTTGAAGTTTTCTTAATTTCCCAGGTTGATAACCTCAGTCTCTTCCAGGTTGGACTTAGGTATGTTCTCAAAGTTTTCAACTTCTTTGAAAATCTTGTCGGGTATATTATTTTCATCTGAATCGATGTCTGTTTGCTGCGTTGTCTCATTGCATGCCACAATCATCGGTTCATCAAGACAAGTAATAGTAATGTTGTATAGATAAGGTAATGAAAAAAACAAACAGTAGTAATAAGTAAGATAAACTAGAAAATGCTTTGATAAATTGAGTAATTGTTTAACATTGAGGATCTTATTGCAGGAATTGAAAAATGCGGGAAGGAAAACTCATTTTAGTAAATAAAACAATAAGTAATGCTTGTTTTAGCCTAGCTACCCCCAGGCTCGTCGGGCTTTGTTTGTCCTGATAGTCCAGTTTTTGAGGTATGTCCTTCTTCTTACAGCCTGTATGGAAGGGACTTCCCCTCTCCTCCTCGAGAACACTACAACAATCCATATCATCATCCTCCAAGAACAAATTCCTCAATGCGGCGAGTGCTTCCTCTTCGTCTGACCCATAAATAATGTCGGCATGTTGGAAGGTCTGCTCCAGATGTGGTATCGGCTGCTCCAGTGGGTAATAAGGACCACGCCAAGGTGGCGACCAGTCGTTGTACTCTTTCCAAGTGTAGTCGTATCCTAGACCGAAAGTGGTTCCATGGATTTTGATCTTGATAGGTTTGGAGATTCTTTGAAGATTCTTGCCGAGCCCTTTGCCAGGCTCGTACCCATTCCAGTTTAGTATACTCTCAATCATTCTATCCCACCATTTATCCTTGTCGATGGCATTGACCCATTCAATGTGGTGGTAAGTTTCTCCCCCCAACTTTATTCTTCCTCCGATCACCGGAATAGTCTGGCGATGGTAAATAGGATTGCTACCATCACCATGAATAATCACCTCTTGGTGGTTCCACTCGAACTTCACAGCCAGATGTAGCGTTGATGCTACGGCCCCAGCAGCATGGATCCATGGTGTCACGCCCCAAAACCGAGGGGCACGACCAGCGCTCAACCGGAGGACCCCAGTCAAGCGGACCTGGAATTGCCTTTCCTATCCCACGCGTTACCCCGTGATTTCAATATACATTATTCATGTGAAATAGCCATTTAGACTTAAGCATAAACTTACAATTGAATTCATTTCTACTTTTTATCAATACCAACATATGATACCAAATACTTACTAAAGACATACAACATTTACCAACGTGGATCACGATTACGAACTGTACCATTACTTACCCAAAATACATATGTACACTACCCACATTGTGTCTACGGAGCCTCTACGAATACTAGGAACTTAACCAATACTTGCCGGTGACAAGGCCCCGGCTATACCTTACAATACACAATAAACTCAAAGAAGGTGGCATGAACCACACATGGCCCCGAGAGGAAGTGGGGCTCACCAATGCAGCTGACGAAATGGAGAGGAGGCACTACTGTCGGTGGGCTGAATTACCTGCTATGGAACCACCTACAATCATCATAAGAATGTAGCGCCCCCAGCAACAGGGACGTCATTACATTTGAATTGTACTGGTATGTATGAACAAACTTTATCCCAAGTACTATCAAGCAATACACAGATAAGAGACAGTAATAGAACTCACAAGCATTGCACAGAAAATGGAAACAACCAACATCAAGAGTCCACAGTACTAGTATGTATGAACAAACTTACTCTAAGTAAACTCAACAATGCACAGGCAAGAGACAGACAGAGAGTCACACAATCACTGCACAAAGATATAGAAAGAAACACAATGGAAGTTCCACAATTCTCACTTCATCACAATCACAATCACAATGCCACCCTTATCCCTTCTCAACATTCCATCCTTATCTCTTCTATTGCGGCGCGCAACCCGATCCCACCTGTCAATCACAATCATTTATTATGTTTCTGTTGCGGCAGGCAACCCTATCCCACTTGACAATCACAATCATTTGTTGTGTTTCTGTTGCGGCGTGCAACCCGATCCCACCGGACAATCACATCACACCCTAATCATTTCTCACATATCACCCTTATCCCTCCTGTTGTGGCGCGCAACTCGATCCCACCAGCCAATCATATCTCATATCAACAATGACAGTTCACAATTCAATCATAGAAGATTTCATCATAAGGATATAATTTCAATACAATCAACCACCCATACGGTTTCAAGTCACAACAGATCTTGCCCAAAACAACGAGTCATATAAGACATCACCACAATCAGTGTAGTATAATTATATCATTTCACAGACCTTAGAACTTAGTCATATTCACATACTTGGGTTTATTACCAATCCTTCATACCGGCATAATTAGAGTATTCTAGCCAACTTTACACATGGTAAAACATTCACAAGTAAATTATCCTTTCACAATTCCGAATAACATCACACATGGAATTCAACTAGACAATAAGAGAATAGGGCATCATGCCTCAACATATTTAGAACACCCAACTTACACATACTCAGGCAATT
>ML268165.1:0-11049 GCA_005239495.1 Nicotiana undulata
AATAGAATAACCAACATATAATAAGCCACTAACAACAGTTATAATGCAAGTTTTACGTAACGAAAGACCGGGTCGTTACAATTGCGTACGTTGGATTGTCTAGCGGGTTCAACGTTAGACGAAGTCACAGCCTGAAGGTGGGATTTCGGGTCGTGAAAAGTTGGTATCAGAGCTCTAGGTTTCTTAGGTCTCACAACTCACGGACAAACTTTGTAGAGTCTGAGGGATCGGTACAGAGACGTCTGTATTTATCCCCAGAGGCTGCAAAGTTAGGATACTCCTCATATCTTCATACTCTGTCGTGCGTAGTATATTCTGTATACTGATCGATCTTCCATTCTACTCTCTCGCAGATGGCGAGGACGCGTGCTTCCCTTGGTTCCTCTAAGCAACCCGACACTCTTTTTACAGCTGCTACGAGGGGCCGAGGTCGAGGCCGAGGTCGGGGCCGTGCTCAGCCCAGAGCAACAGCCCCAGTTGAGGATCCTCAGGTTGAGTACGAGGAGGATATTCCAGCTCTAGCAGTTCTAGCGGGACCAACTCAGGTCCCGGAGGGGTTCATAGCTACCCCAGTACTTCAGGACGCTCTCGTCCGTCTGGTAGGACTTATGGAGAGTATAGCACATGCAGGACCATTAATAGCAGCAAAAAAAAATGCAGATTTCTGACCTTGGCTTCCAACCGGCCAGGAATAAATATAGAATATAGAGTATATAGTTTAATAGTAAAAGTAGTTTCGAGTTCTCAATCTTGTTCTAAAGGGAAAGGGGGAAGGGGTTTAAATAGCCTTAGACTAGGGTACACAAACATGGAAATAATCAATCTACTTATTTAAGGAAAAACTCAACACGTTATTAAGGCAAGTAAGAAATAACAGTGCATAGACGCATATAACAGTAATAGGTCTGGGAAAAACTAAGGCAAGTAGTCATAGATAGCCAAAATCAGCAGGAAAATAAAGAATCAAAACCCTAATTTTTAGGGTAAGTAAACAGATGCATACAGATACTCGAAAACATTAAAGAGAGAGTACTCAAAATTAAGGAACTATAATAGATCTGGAAGATTTGAGCCCTAATTCTGGGCGAGTAAAACTAGTACGAACATCACAAGAGACTGCACATAGACAGGTACACGAAAAATTTAAGAAGATATTCAACCATAAATGGAATTAGAACATATATTAAAGATCTAAGCCCTAATTTTAGGGCAAATAAATTAGGCAAAAACTTTTAACGAAAAAATAGCAAAGAAAATAGACATGCGGAGACATAAATGAGATTTTAACAAAAATGAGAACAAAACTTAAACAGATCTTAAAAAGATCTCAACCCTAATTTTTAGGGTAAATAGAGAATCAATAGAATCTCAGAGATTCGTACCCAAAGAGGTGAAGAATGAGCGTAGATGGGAAAAGGGAGAAGTTTGAACCAGATTTGGTCCGAAAATGGGGAAATCGGTTTGCAATGTTAGGTAAGTTAATAGGTTATATCATAATGGAGTAGCCAGTAGCGAGATAAGACCAATAAGGTAAAAAAATCATCAAGGGATTCCATATCCGGTTGGAATCGAAGAAAGATTAGGGGGATTAAGGTGACGACGCCTAGGGTTTCAGAGGAGAGGATAAGAGGGAGTTTAAGGGCAGTCGTTTAGAGATTATGAGGGGTTAGGGTTGGGGGATTTAAGTTTAAAGGGTTATATTGAATGATGGTCGTTGATCTCGAGGGATCAATGGCTGAGATAAAAAATTGCACGGGCGGGTATTTAAGTGAGTATGGGGACCAGGCTAACGGATTTGGGCCAGGGGCATTGGGTTGGGATTTAGGTAGCTGGGCTGGGTAATTGGATTGGTTTGGGTAGCTTTGGTCCGAAATGATAAAGGAAAATGGGCTATTAATTAAATATCCAATTAAATTAGTAATTAATTTGAAAAAATGATTAATAAATAATAAAAATTATTTAAGACAATAAAATATAAAAATTTATGTTTTGCAGAAATAAAGTAATTATAAGTATATATGGGCTATTATTACAAAATATGCAATTTTAGCCTTTATAAATGCAAATGTAATTATAACAAATGCACCAAAAATATTTAAGACCTAGTATGCATGTAAATGATGAAGTTAGATAATAAAATCATCATAAAATAATTTGTGATGCAAGTAATGAGTATTTATCTAATAAAATGTGGGAATAAATTGATTTAATTTTTTTTTAAATTGTAGAAAATTAGGAAAAATGCTTGTATGTGTTTATAAATCAAATGGTGATGCTTACGTACTATTTTGAAAGTATATATATATATATATATATATATATAATACGAGGGATAAATTGGGTATCAACAGGAACAAGGAAATATTTGTGGTTTAGGGATATAATCAAGAGAAGGGCATAGACTATGATGAGAGTTTTGCTCTAGTTGTAAGATTGGAAGCCATTAGACTCCTTATAGCCTTTGTTGCTTACATGGAATTTACTCTCCCCCAGATGGATGTCAAGAGTGCCTTACTTAATGGCTGGAGCAACAACTGATCATATGAGTAAATAATTTGCTAAGCTAATAGGGAACGAATTTGAAATGCGTATGATGGGTGAGCTTAATTTCTTTTAGGATTACAAATTAAATAAAATTCGAATGGAACTATGATCCATCAGCAAAAGTATATGAAAAGTTGCTTAAAAGGTTTAAGATGGAAGATTCCAAAGAAATTGACACTCTTATAACAACAGCCACAAAATTGGATTGGGATGAACCTGGTTCATCTGTTGATAATAAAATATATAGGGGAATGATTGACTCTTTGTTATATCTTGCTTCTAGTAGATCTGACATTGTTTTCAGTGTAGGACTTTGTGCTAGATTTCAGGCAAATCCAAAGGAGTCCCACTTGAAGGCTGTAAAGATGATCGTCAGATACATAAATGTCATAACTAATATTTGCCTATGATATCCAAAAGTTAGTAATTTTCATTTAGAAGAGTATGTTAATGCTGATTAGAAAGAGTACTTCAGGTGTGGCACAAATTCTTGGCTCATGTCTTGTATCTTGGGACACCAAAAAGTAAAATCTGTAGCTTTGTTTACTGTTGAACCTTAGTATGTGGCTGATGCATCATGTTGTACTCAATTGTTGTGGATTAAGCAACAATTAATGGACTTTGAAATTGATGAATGTTGTATTCTCATCTTTCGTGACAATACTAGTGTAATCAGTATGATCAAGAATCAGTTCATCACAAATGAACTAAGCACATAGATGTTAGGAATCATTTTTTAAGGGACAACTTTGAGAAGGGTTTGATCACTACAGAATTTTGTGCTAATGATAAGCAAACAGGTGACAAATTCACAAAAACTTTAAGTAGATATCACTTTGAAAGGAACATGTAAGAATTAGGGATGATTCAGATCGCCTAAAAGAAATTGGTTCTAACTCAATGTTTGGTTAGATTTATGAATTTTGTAAATAATTAGATCAAATATTGCTCAGTCTCACACTTTTAGTAGTATACTCTTGTGTCATGTGCTAAAATGTCTCACTGATGTCTAATGATATTACCCTTATTTTCTTGAAAAAATCAGTCTTACACAAGAGAACTTTCGGTGAAGAACCTGGTTCATCGAGCTTATAAGGTATGTATTATACACTCCGCATAATTTAAAATAACTGTATTTGGATCATGATCTAAAACGAATCCCACTTTGTCCCAAACTAATTTTTGAACCAAGCAGTTACAAAAGAACCAATTTCACTAAGAGTCCCACACTCCATAATTTCCGAAAATATAGGGAAGAATCCAACGTCCTTTCAAACTGAAACTCCCAATGTGATTAGACCTCTAGACTTCAAAAAGTGTCGTTATACACTTAACCTCCCCTTCTTTAAATTGATCTGATCCCATCCCCTTTTTCATATCTCATTTTTTAAAGACCAAAACATAAACCCTAAAACTCTCTCAAATTTCTTCTTCTACCTACACTGATCCAATGGCAAACTTACCAGAAAACAACAAGAACACGGAAAACCCCTCTTCACCACGCAAAGAACCTTCACCCATATCTTCAACACCCAAACCCCTAAGAAGAGTCATGTCAAGGTGATTGCTCGAAAAATAGAGGTTATTAGAGAACATGCCCAGAAATTGAATGAGATGCTACAAGCCAGTCAAGAAGAAGAATCTCAAAAATTTGATGAGTCCTTCAAGTCTGCGACTGAGGGGGAAGAACCAGTTTCATCTGAAACTGAACAGGTAACCTCTGGGTTAAAATCTTCTGATGTTGCTTCTGAAGTTGCTGAAAATCTTGAGAAAAGATTTGTTTTGGTTGGTCAATTGCTAGAGTATAAACTGGAGTGTCTAGAAAACTAGGTGGTAAAAATAAAAAATGGAAAAGAAAAGGAGAGTGAGGGTGTTCAAGAAGATGTGATGGGAAAGGAGAAGAAAAAGTGGCTGAAGTTTCTTCACCCTTTTCTATTGGTTTAAATAAAGAAACTGGGGAAATGATGTTATGGAGTGAGGAGATTCTCGAAGAAGAATGAGGTATTAGAGAAGAAGGAGGAAGTGGGTTTCGTGATGCTAGTACAACTGAGGGGCTGGTTCGGTTGAGGAAAAGGTCCCAAGAACCTGTTACATCTATGAAGGAACCCATCCACGACCTACTGAAGAAAGAATCTGATAGTTACAATCCAAAGAAGAAGAAAAGTTCAGTAGTTAAGATTCCTGGAAAGGCAATGGGCGGCAAAGAAGAGAAAGGCTGCCTTTTCTATCCCTGTAGAGACTTTCCCCACAAGAGAAAAAAACTACAAAGAGCCAGAGGAAGCAGAGTGAGGCCGACCTAAAAAAGGCCTTAGCTGAGAGTGCAAAGAAAGTTGCTGCTAAAGGAAAGAAGAAGGTGGGTGAGACAAGTAAAACTATTGATTTAGAGGAGATGGACTCGGTCCTTCTTTATGAGGATGAGGCAGAGGAAGTGGTGGTTGTGGCTCCCAGTGCTAAAAAGACAAAGACTTCTAAGAATAAGTCCCTAGAAAAGTGTGTTGCGATACAGGACTCTGGCATGTCAACAAGAATCAGGTCTGCCAGGAAATCAAGAAAAGTGCAAATTGTGGAGGAGGGAAGTGAAGAAGAGGAGACTGAGAAGGAAAAGGACAAAGTGATAAAGTTCCAGAAGAGAGCAATTCTGAAGGGGAGGCTCCTCAGTGATTTAGAAGAGGAAGGTATGGTTTTGTTGTTGGAGAAGTTGGAGATCTATGGCTGGAAGGACATGGTCCTTCAGCTAGGAGGAAGATTGTCCAGGGTTGAGGTTGTGGAATTCTTTGCTAATTGTGAGATTAAAAAATGGAAGGGTCAATAGTGAAGTGAAAAAAGTGAAGGTGAGCGTTGATAATAAGGAGCTAGGAGAGATTCTACGTGTACCTGTAAAGGAGTAAAATGACTACACCAAGTTGAAATGTCCTAGTCTGAAAGGTCTTCCTACCTTATTGGCGATCACCAAGAAATTTGCTGATAGGGATGTGGAGCAAGAGCTCAGGGTTGTTTATAAGAGTGAAATGAAACATGCCCACAAAGTTCTCTTTGAGTTTGTCAACAAAGTGGTTCTGTCCAGGTAGAAGAGCATGAACATTGCTATCTTTATGGACCTGGTCCTTGACATGTACCCCCTCTTCGAGGTCCATCACAAGGAAAAAAAAAAAGAAACCAAGATTTGGATAATGGGAAACATATCAATTGACCGTGATTCATAATCCAGCTCCTTAATAAGGTGGTTTGTGACACTAAAACTCATGCCATCCCCTATGGATTTATCCTCACTATTGTGCTTGATCATGTTAAGGTTCCCCTCAAGAAATGGAATGTTTACACAAGTAGATTACTTTGGGGTCGGCACTTTGAATGATGGTGACTATAAAGTCCATATTGTTCTTAAAGAATCTGGTTCATCAAAGAGGGTGCCCAAGAACAGCAAAGTGAGAGCATTGGAACAGGAGAGTGGGGTTAAGGGTGCTGAGATTGAAAGGATGAAGAAGAGGATGGCTGAAATGGAAACTGAGATGGACTCTTTCGGGCTTGAGCTTGCAAAGGAGAAAGAGAAGAATGAGGGCATTCTTCAAGACATGTTAAAACTACCTCAATCTAGAAACCAAGAACCTGGTCCTTCATAGTCTTAAACCCTTCCTAACCTAGTTTGTAACCAGTGACCCAAGAGCTCACGGTTCAGTGCTTTTGTTTCTTTTTATGCTTGTGAAAGAATCTTATCAATGAAATTAATTGCCTCTGCTCTAATTAGTTGTTGATATTTCTTAGATGGCTAATATCCTTAGATTGATAAGAGAAAATTTAATACATGATTGCATTTGAGATAGCCTCAATGACCATGAGTAAGGTCTGCTAAAATCTGGTTTTTAACTTAATTATGCAAATTTTCGATGATACCAAAAGGGGAAAGATATGGTGTGCTTTTGCTTTGGGTTGTGATGTTTATAACCTAATGTGCATACTCCTTGATGTATTATGACTTTATATGAAAAGTGTTCTAACAATTGTGTCGATGTTGAGTTGAGTTGAAACAGGTTCTATGCTTCTAAAAAGCACAGAGTTTGGCATCATAAAAAAAGGGGAATTTGTTGACCTGAGTGATTTATATTTTGATGATTAACAAAGGAACACATGCACGAACCAGATCTGTGGATAATGTACACAGATCGCAGTCAGATTTAAGTAGAAGGCATACACGTGCAAGGGATAAGTATAAGTAATTATATATGATATTCCTTGAACAAAAAGAATGCGTAATTTATAAGGAGCATCACTCCTTATTTGAAGAAAACTCTATCCTAGATAAGGAAAGAGTTAAAGATTGACGTTAACTAGAACTCTTCTAACAAGGAAGAGTAAAGTATTAGAACTCTAGTTAATCCTTATTCTACTAACTCTATATATCTCAATTGTGTTCTCTTTCACAGGTGACACATAAACGCTGAAGTTAAGCAATAATTGAGAAAAGAATAGCTAGGCATTTTGCAAGCAATTGTGTTTTTCAAGTGTGTGAACCTGAAGCTACATGAACCAGCTAGAAGACCAGTTCCATGTGTCTATCTTTTATTCTAGTTCAATTGTAGTAGGGCTTTTGAGTTGTACCTTTCAGAATTTCATAGAAGAAAATTATAGTAGGTACTTGTGTTGTTTTTTTCAAGTTAGAGTTAACTTGAAGTTGTCTCAACAGCATGTGGTTGGTTTCTATAAGGGTTAGAGGTAATCCGTAGGTTTACAAGAGTTTGTAAACATTATTGTTTATGCTCAGAGTTGTAGTGAAGTTTTGGGAAAAATCCTACTGGGAAGTATGTCGTCGTGTTTTCACCTTTTGAGCAAGGTATTTTTCACGTAAAATACTTGTGTTCTTTACTTTCTGCTTTATCTAATCCGTAATAATAGTGTAAGGAACGCATAGAAGAACCAGGTCCTTCTAAAATCCAGTGCACACAAAAATTGGACACTACACAAATTTCCACCCCACCCACCCACTCCCCTCTCTTGTATGGTATTGAAGTATAAAACATCCGTTTAGAAACAAAAACTTGATTTTCTTGTGTCCAAATAAGACAATTAAAAAAATGCTTCACAAATATATGAGTAATTTAGAGAAAATCTTAAAAATTGAGTGGTGGCTTATTGGGATGATGGTTATTTTGCATTCTAATGATACATCATTATTTTTACACCATGCTATTTATATAAATAAAGCTCTTGAACAAGCAATTTTGATTGGTCGTGAAGTGTAGATATGATTCACAAGAAAGCAGCTGCGTCATGAGATGTTGATTTGATTTGTCAAGAAATTTGGAGGTTAGAATTATCCCTTGAGAATGTAGACTTCGTATATGTTCCTATTTAAGTTCATATCTCTAGAAACATTTATGTCTACAAGATACTCCTTTTACCCCAATCAATTAAGTGATACACTTTCCTTGAGATTTGTAGCTAGAGTTTAATGGTTAGATCTTCGTCGTTCTGTCGGATCTTAGATAGGAAATTTGGCAGTTGATATCGACATTATCATTAGTCTATAATACTTTGTATAGGCAAATTCCACTAGGCTTTATGCCTAGGGTTGATTTTCATATAAGTATAATGTAAAGTACAACAAAAGAGGGGGACATGAACCTTGCCTCAAAAATATGATAGATATACACTTGGTCCTCTAACATGGCGACCAAGTGAATCCTGACATATGATGAGTTAGACGTATGATGATGTTCTAATTTACCATTCTTAGGTGATAGACAATTTTGTATAAAAAAGCAATGTATAGTAAATTTAGGTCAACTATACAAAAATGCACAATTGATCTTAAGTCAACTAAGCAAAGGAATAGAAAATTCATCTTCCATATACAACAAGACCTACATCTAGAGTAAATGTTGAGTTATCCTATGGAGCGTGGCAAAAAACAGTTTAGTGTGCTATTAACTATCTTCAACTTGGCTCTGACATTGGGGACAAAGAAAGCCAAGTTGAAGATAGCTATCAAAAGAACCCAAGTAACTGGGTAGAACTGTTGTTGCTGGAGGATGTTTTGCACATAAGAGATTGAGAAAATTCCGGCTTCTTTCGTCCAGGAGGCTTTGGATCATGCATGTTTAACTGATGGCATGCATCCTGTACACTTCTGCTCTTGTGAGCTGATATGGAATTGCATGGTCGCTAGGTTTTTGCCCCTAGGTGTTTCATGTTGAATGCCTGTAGGTGAAGCATGTTGGTACTGGTGTCTGAAAGTATCCATTTAAGTAGGAACTTTCTACTGATGAGTTGAAAGGTGAGGTACTGGATGTTGGTTGTTAGGTGTTGAGGTCCTGGTTGTAGCAAGCTGTGTAGGTTGGTTGACAAACCTGAAGATTCTCTAAAGGATCCTTCCAGAAGAGTTTGTTTGTATTGACAAGTTTTCAGGATCCTTATGAAAAATCCAAAGTAATTGGTACATTTGCAAGGGATTGAGCATCTGAGATGCTAATACCACCCTTTGCAGATGCATCAACAAATTGATTATGTCTCTCGTACCTGCAAAATGCAACAGACAGGTTAGAAAGAAAAGGTGCTTGGGTTAGTCAGTGTTCATCGTAAGATAATTGCATTCATTGATATTAGTGAGTTGTAAGTCTCGTGAGTTGTTGTTCTTTGAACACTGAGTGATGTATATGTCCAGGTTCTTGTGGCTTCTGGGAGTATATTTGTTTGGAGATTGTAACGACCCGGTCCGTCGTTACGCAGTATACGCATCTATTCCTTTATTTCTGTCTTGTAGTAGCTCGGTCAGACTGTTCATGAAGTGTTGGGGTTGGTTGGTTCGGGTTCGGAGTGAAAATAGAGTGGATTGAGACACTTAGTCTCTAATAAGAGCTTTAGAGTTGGAAAAGTCAACCCGGAGTTGACTTATTGGTAAACGAGCTCGGAATGCGGATTTTAGGGTTCAGATAGCTTCGTTAGGTGATTTGGGACTTAGGAGTGTGTTCAGAATATTTTTAGGATGCCCGGTGTAGAATTAGGCTTGAATTGGCGAAGTTAGTATTTTGGCGAATTCCGGTTGATAGGCGAGATTTTGATCCGAGGGTCGGAATGGGATTCCGAGAGTTGCTGTAGCTTCGTTAGGTCATTTTGGACTTGCCCGCAAAATTTCAGGTCATTCGGAGATGGTTTGGTTGGGTTTTTGATCAAATGCGTGTTTCGGAAGTTTTTGGAAATCATAGGCTTGAATTGGATGAGAATTTATGGTTTTGATGTTGTTTTTGGTGTTTTAATGGCTCGACTAAGTTTGAATAACCATGTTTGATATGTTGGTATGTTTTTTTGGGGTCTCGAGGGGCTCGAGTTTGATTTCGGGCGTTAAACGGAGGAAATTGGAACTTGAAATGCAGCTGAAGCTGCTACTGCTGGTGCGATCGCACCTGCGATTCTTGGGCCGCAGGAGCGGACATCGTAGGCGCGAGAGAGAAGGCGCAGGGGTGGATTTCATCGCAAGGGAGGAAGAAAGATCGCACCTGCGAGGTCGCAGGTGCGGGAGATGGGGTCGCAGGCGCGGGCTCTGGGTGCTAAGTGAAGGACCGCTGGTGCGGTCAATGTGTCGCCCCTGCGGGCCCGCCGTTGCGATAAATAGATCGCAGGCGCGATGCCTGGGCATTTAAGTGATTTTCGTAGGTGCGGTTAAAATGTCGCGCCTGCGGAGTCGCAGGTGCGAGAAAAATACCGCTGTTGCGGAAATGCCTGGGCAGAACTATAAAAGGCAGCCTTCGCGAAATTTGTCCGTTTTCACCATTTTTACACACGGGTTGGAGGTTTTGAAGGGATTTGAAGAGGGATTTCGTTGTTTCTTCAAGGAGGTAAGTTTCTTGGACTCAAAACTCGTTATATTGTGCATTAAGAACGATTTTAGGTTGAAATCATGGGTAAAAACAGTAGAAAAATGGTGGTTAGGGCTTGGGTTTAAGAGAGGAAGAATGGGGGAATTGGAGGACCATTTGAGGTCCGATTTTCGTGTTCTTGGTATGGTTAGACTCGGGAAAGGACAAGGAACCTAGTGTTGTGAAAATTTCTGACTTTCGAGACGTGGGCCCGAGGGCCGGGTTTAGACCGAATTCGTGATTTTGGTATTTTTGCTAAATTTTGATTTGGGGATTGTTCCTTAGCACATTGTGACGCTATGTAATTAATTATTGATAGATTTTGAGCATTTGGAGGCCGATTCTCGAGGAAAGGGCCAGGCGGAGTAGAGTTGAGCCGGTTTCGAGGTAAGTAACGGCTTCAACCTTGGAACTGAGGGGTTCAAAACCCCAATGTACATGCTAATTGATGATAGTTACTATGATACACTCGCCAAGTGACACGCATGTGAGTGTTGGTTGAATTGTTGTGGCCCGACTTATCCCCAGGCACGGTTTAACTGTTGTTCCACCATGATATCGATACTTTGAAGGCTATTAATGCGTAAAAAAACTAAAAGAAACATAACGAGTATAAATGATAAGACTTCATGTCTATATGTGGAGACCAAAGGGT
>ML268167.1:1011-54372 GCA_005239495.1 Nicotiana undulata
TACTGATCGCGGTGTCACTCCATACGGTGAGCTGTCTTCTTGGCGTCATCCTGACAGCACCTCTGGAGCCTTCTAGTTTTATTTTGCTTAGTCTTTTTTTCCAGACTGCGGCTTGTATATTTTTGTATATGTATATTTCAGTTGTTGTATCTATGTAGCCGCCCGTTGACACTGTGACACTAGTCCTGGCACACACTTGTTGTAATTATCGGGGTTGTATATGTATTGGGCCTAGCTGTGGTTCAGCTTGTTTCTACGGCCATACCCCATATTGTTATTGTATTCCGCATTTTCTTTGTTATTGTTGTTCGTTGGCTTGCCTAACCTCGCCGTTAGGCGCCATCACGACCTGGACCGATTTTGGGTCGTGACACCAACACTCAATTAGTAAGGGTTTCACCTCATTTGATTAAACATTTCATCATAAACCAAGTTTTAAAACATAAAACATTAACCGAAAAGGGGTAATTAGCCAGTTTAAATCAAAAGCAACCATAAGGAGGCCTGAGCCAATATATATGTGTATACAGATCCGTGATCCAAAACAACTACTACGTGTGTGCCAGGAACTAGGGTCACAAGTCATACGGGCATACTAACAGGATATACAAGATATAATATACATAGTCCCACTGTCTGAAAGGAATAGACGGGAATATAGCAAAAGAAACTCCAGGGTGCTGCCGAGGATAGTCAGGGAAAGCAGCTCATTGTGAAGTCAGGTCTGACTATGATCAGAATCTAGCTCCGGTCTAATAACCAGATGCACCAGCCCCAGAACCTGTACAATTAAGTACAGAAGCGTAGCATGAGTACATAAATAGATATGTACCCAGTGAGTATCCCGTCTAATCTCGAAGAAGTAGTGACGAGAGGTCGACTTGAAACTCACTAAGGTCCAACAGTATAATATAACAGTATATGATGAAAGCAGTAGGCATGTAAGGAAAATAAACAGCAAATACATATAATGCACAAAATCCAAGTAAGTGCTGGAAGTAAATACACAATTGCTACTTCATTCCCCCCAAATATCTGTCAAATCAATGTCCGTGAAATCAGTAACAATCTAGCATGCGCATACGGGGTAAGGACAACATGTTTGAGCCATAAAATAACCATATATGGGCAGTGCCGAGGGTCGAACGGCCCGAACCATAAGTGCGTCTTTAAAATCCGCTGTGGCGTACGGCCCGCTCCCATGAGAGTGGGGGAAAGTCACACTCCGCTCGTGGAATATAAATTGCGAAGCGGTCACATGCACACACAATAATCTTCAGCATTTGCTTTCCATAAACAACTTCTTCCAATTACCCAATTCTATAGGATCTCAGGGAAACGATACTACATATAACATGAGTTCATAACATATAATGCAATAAAATAAAGAATACAAGGCATGATGTGAGTCTAACTACCCGGACATATCAATAATAGTCGCTACATACAAACTCTCGTCACTTTGTGCATACGTAGCCCCCACAAACAACAACACATAGCATTTAGATCACCTAGGGGGACAATTCCCTCTCACAAGATTAGAAACGAGACTCACCTCGTGTCGAATCTACTTCTCGGACCAAGAACGTACCCAAAACTCCGAACTCTACACCCCAGGACTCGAAACTAGCCAATTGTTATACAAATATATCAATTCATGCTCAAGGTATGAAAATTCTCCTACTTATTTAGTAAATTTATCATTCTTGAAGAAATCCCAAAATTCGCCCCCGGGACCGCATACTCGGATTTCAAAAATTTGTCGAAGAAATCACTCACCCATAGCCTAAGGATCATTAATATATGATTTTTACTTGACTTCATAGAAAATTGACGTGTAATTTTTCTAATTCCAAAATTCCTAGGTTACTACCCAAATCTCTAAATTTTCACTAATTTAGTAGCTAATTTAATTAGTAATTCATGTATTAAACTGGTACTAGAGTAGAATTTACTTACCTCTTGAGTAGATAGGTGAATTTGCCCTTTCCCAAGCTCCCTAGGTCGACAATGGTGGAAGGAAGATGATGAAAATGAACTAAATCCCGTATTTTAAAAGAACCATACTGTCTACAGTGTTTTCGCACATGCGGCTCAAGGACCGCACCTGCGGAAATGGGACCGGGGGGAGGGGGGGGCAATCTCGCACCTGCGAAGTGGAGCCCGCACCTGCGAAAAGGGGAAACCTCACCTGGGGCCGCACCTGCGGTCACACCAGATCAGGTGCACCAGTAGTTACATCAGCTGGTTTTTAGCCCCGTTTGGTGCCCAAGAGGCACCTGGGCCCACCCGATCCCTCGTCCACAAATAACAACAAGTCCCAAATCATGGTACGGACTCGCTCGAGCCTTAGGAACACTAAAAACAACGCTAAAACTCAAAATCTTATCCCAAAACCCCTAGAATCATAACTTAAGAACTTCAAATTCTTGAATTCGATAACAATGCGCTGAACTGACCTATACTACTCAGAATAACACCAAATTTTGTAGGCAAGTCATAAATGACATAACGGAACTATTCCCGATCTCGGAATTCCATTCGTACATCGATAACACAAAAACACGTTCCAAACAAAATTTCAAACTTAAGGAAATTCTCATTTCAATATTGGGTTTCGAAATGCCCACGGGTCATCCAAAACCCATTCCGAACATACGCCCAAGTCCAAAATCATCATACGAAGCTACTGGAACTGTCAGAACTCGATTCCGAGGTCGTTTGCTAAAAATGTTGACCGAAGTCAAACTTGGCCAAAAAGGCCATCCTTAAGGAACTAAGTGTTCCTATACTGCTCTAAACACTTCTGAATCCCGAACCACCCATCCCCGCAAGTCATAAATCATAATAAGCCGCTATGGGAAGTTTCATTTAGGGGAACGGGGTCCGATAATGCAAAAAGACCGGTCAGGTCGTTATATTCTCCACCTCTTAAACAAACGTTCGTCCTCGAACGGGTCTAGAATCATACCTGAAGTGATGAATAAGTGCGGATATCTGCTCTGCATGTCCTCCTCGGATTTCCAAGTCGACTCCTTGACCGGTTGGCCCCTCCACTGGACCTTTACGGCAGAAACTCTCTTGGATCTCAACTGGCGATCCTGCCCATCAACAATAGCAACTGGATCCTCCTCGTAGACTAACCCCTCATCCAACTGAATAGTGCTAAAATCAACCACGTGAGAGAAGTCGGCGTGGTACCTCCGGAGCATGGATACATGAAAGACCGTATGAACTCCTAATAAGATGAGAGGTAAGGCTAACTCATAAGCAACCTCCCCAACTCGCCTCAACACCTCGAATGGACCTATGAACCGGGGGCTCATCTTGCCTTTCTTCCCGAATCTCATAATACCCTTCATCGGCGAGACCTTCAATAGAACCTTGTCTCCCTCCATAAATGACACATCACTTGCCCTCTGATTCGCGTAACTCTTCTGTCTGGACTGTGCTGTGCGGAGCCTCTCCTGAATCAACTTCACCCTCTCCAGAGCATCCATCCCCAGGTCGGTGCCATATAACTTAGCCTCACTATGCTCAAACCACCCGATAGGAGAACGACATTGCCGACCATACAAAGCCTCAAATGGATCCATCTCGATGCTGGACTGATAACTATTATTGTAAGAAAACTCGGCCAAAGGCAAGAACTGGTCCCACTGACCTCCAAAGTAAATCACACATGCCCTGAGCATGTCCTCCAATATCTGAATTGTACGCTTCGACTGACCATCAGTCTGAGGGTGAAATGCTGTGATGAGGTCTATCTGGGTACCAATCTCACTATGCAATGCTCACCAGAAATGCGAGGTGAACTAAGGACTTCGATCTTATATAATGGACACCGGCACACCGTGCAACCGGACTATCTCCCGAATGTAGATCTGGGCCAACCTCTCATAAGTATAAGTAGTAGCCACTGGAATGAAATGCGCCGATTTGGTCAATCTATCCACAATGACCCAAACCGCGTCAACCTTTCGCAAAGTCCGAGGCAACCCAACCACGAAGTCCATGGTGATGCGCTCCCACTTCCACTCAGGAATGGGCATCTACTGAAGTAGGCCTCCTGGCCTCTGGTGCTCATACTTCACCTGCTGGCAATTAAGACACCTAGTCACATACTTCACAATGTCCTTCTTCATCCGCCTCCACCAGTAGTGTTGCTTCAAATCACGATACATCTTCGTAGCACCAGGATGAACAGAATACCGAGAACTATGTGCCTCCTCTAGAATCCTCTCCCTCGGGCCATCAAGATTAGGAACACATAAGCGGCACTGAAGTCTCAGAACACCATCCTCGCCAATGGTAACCTCCTTGGCCCTGCCCTGACTCACTGTCTCCTGTAGCTCTGCCAAACACGGATCATCATACTGCCGAGCATTAATCTCCCCCAATAACAAAGGCTGATCAACCACATGTGCAAGAACTCGACAAAGCTCTGAAAAGTCTAACCTCACTAGGCGATTAACCAAGGACTGAATGTCCAAGGTTAGAGGTCTCTCCCCTGCTGCAATGTAAGCCAAGGTACCCATACTCTATGCCTTCCTGCTCAAGGCATCTGCTACCATATTTGCCTTGCCCGGATGATAAAAAATGGTGATATCATAATTCTTCAACAACTCAAGCCATCTGCACTACCTCAAATTAAGATCCCTCTATTTGAACAAGTGCTGCAAGTTGTGGTGGTCTGTATAAACCTCACAGGAAACTCCATACAAGTAGTGCCTTCAAATCTTAAGAGCATGAACAATCGCCGCCAACTCCAAATCGTGCACAGGGTAATTCTTCTCATGAACCTTCAGCTGGTGCGAAGCATAAGCAATAACTCTCCCTTCCCGCATCAACACACACCCCAAGCCAACGTGTGAAGCGTCGCAATACACTGTATACATCCCATAACCGAAAAGCAATACCAAAACTGGTGCTGAAGTCAATGCCGCCTTAAGCTTCTGAAAGTTCGCCTCACACTCGTCAGACCATCGGAACGGGGCATTCTTCTGAGTTAATCTAGTCAATGGATCTTCAATCTAGGAAAATCCATCCACAAATCGGCGATAATATCCTGCTAGGCCCAAAAAGCTCCTGATCTCTGTAGCTGAAGTAGGACGCGGCCAACTCTGAACTGCCTCAATCTTCTGAGGATCAACCTTGATACCCTCTCCGATTACTACATGCCCCAAGAATGCCACGGAATCCAACCAGAACTCACACTTGGAGAACTTAGCATATAGCTTTTGTTCCCGCAAATTATGGAGCACAACTCTCAAATGCTGCTCGTGCTCACCCATGATACGTGAGTAAATCAAGACGTCATCTATGAAGACAATGAAAAAGGAATCAATATATGGCCTGAACAACCTATTCATCAAGCCCATGAATGATGCTGGGGCATTAGTCAAGCCAAAAGACATCAGCAAGAACTCATAATGGCCATATCTCGTACGAAAGCGGTCTTCGGAACATCTGAAGCCCGAATCTTCAACTGATGATATCCCGATCTCAAATCAATCTTAGAAAACACCTTAGCCCCCTGCAACTGGTCAAACAAATCATCAATGTGCGGCAAAGGATACTTGTTCTTAATGGTGACCTTGTTTATTTGGGGGTTATCAATGCACATCCGCATAGACCCATCCTTCTTTTTCACAAATAGAACACGAGCACCCCACGACGATACACTCGGTCTGATAAACCCCTTTACCAACAACTCCTCAAGTTGCTCCTTCAACTCCTTCATCTCCTTAGGATCCATGCGGTACGAGGGAATGGAAATAGGCTGAGTGCCTGGAGCTAAATCAATGCAGAAATCAATATCACGATCTGGAGGCATGCCCGGAAGGTCTGAAGGAAATAAATCAGCAAACTCTCGAACAACTGGCACTGAATCAATTGTCGGAGACTCGGCAGTGGTGTCCCGCACATAAGCGAGATAGGCCAGACAACCCTTCTCGACCATATGTCGAGCCTTCAGGAATGAAATAACCCGGCTGACTGCACTAACTGAGAAACCTCTCCACTCTAGCCTAGGCGACTCAGGCATGACTAAAGTAACTGTCTTGGCATGGCAATCTAGCATGGCATGATAAGGAGATATCCAATCCATGCCAAGAATAACCTCAAAATCAACCATGTCGAGCAATAGAAGATCCGCTCTGGTCTCTTACCCACAGAATGTAATCACACAAGACCGATAGACCCGGTCTACCACCACAAACTCGCCCACAAGAGTGGACACATATATAGGAGAACCCAAGAATTCACGAGGAACATCCAAATAATGAGCAAATAATGCTAAAACATATGAATAGGTGGATCCTGGATCAAATAATATTGAAGCCCCTCTACCACATATTGAGATAATACATGTGATGTGGCCGGAATAGCATAGAATCTAGTCGGAGCACCTGAAGACTGAGCTCCACCAGAGTGAACAGGAGCTGACTGGCCTCCACCTCTAGGACGACCCCTGCCAACCTGTCCTTCACCTCTAGGTGGTCGGACGGCTGGTGCTGGACTCATGGGCTGATAACTCTGTTGCACTGCCTTGCCCCTAAACCTGGGACAATGCCTCCTCATATGACCTGGCTCCCCAAACTCGTAACAACCTCCAGGTACCATAGCCTGCTGCCTCGATGGAGAACCCTGAATGGCTGGAGAGCGATGTGGACCCTCTAGCATAGCAGTGAAGTAGGAACTGGAGGATCTCTGATGACTGGAATACCCGTCGGGTGAACTCTAAATAGGTGGAGGGCGGTAGGAACACTGTGGCATGGTGCTGAATTGAGGCCTCGTTGGAACACCTCAGGGTGGTGGTGGGGGTGCTGAATATGAAGGCCTGCTGGGCTAGCCACTGCTAAACTGACCTCTGCCCCTAGCTGGGGCACCTCTGAAATCTCCGGAGAATCTATCCCTCTTGTCCTGTTGCCCTTGCTCCCTGTTCCTCAACAGATACCCCTCAATCCGACAAGCTATCTCGACCACAAGCTGATAGGGAGTACCCATCTCCACCTCTCAGGCCATGGTGGCGCTGATACCTGGATGCAACCAAGCCACAAATCTCTGCACTCTCTCAGCGTCACTAGGTAGTATCATGAGTACATGACGAGACAACTCTGAAAATCTGGACTCATAGTCTGTCACTGATGTTTGTCCCTACTCTAGCTGCTCAAACTGATACCGCAGCTCTTCCCTATCAGAGGGTGGAATATATGTGTCTAGGAACATCCGAGTGAACTGCTCCCAAGTGACAGGAGGAGAATCTGCTGGCCTGCTGAGAATGTAGGACTGCCACCACCTGCGAGCTCTGCCCTCTAACTGGAAGGTAGTGAAATCCACTCCATGGGATTCTAATATCCTCATGTTGTGCAGTCTGTTCCTGCACCTGTCAATGAAGTCTCGGGCGTCCTTGCCTCGCTCACCCCCGAAGACTGGAGGGTGCAATCCAGTCCATCTATCCAACAACTTTTGCGGATCGCCGTCCGCAGCTGGTCTGGGCTCAAGTGCTGCTACAGGCTAAACCCCACCCACGGGCAGTGTACCCTGGGTATGATGTAGTGCTGCGGTCTGACCTGCAGCCTGTGCAGTAGGGATCTAGACTCCCCCCCCCTTGAGAAGTGGTAGGATTTGCTGGAAATAAACCAGTCTGGGACATGGTGTCCATAAATCTCATCATACGACCCATGACCTCCTAGAAGCCTGGCGTCGTCACGAATCCACTGGAGCAGGATCTGATGGAGGCACCTCTTCCAGCCTCTCTATAATAGGATCCTCTGGTGGTGGTGCAACTGGAATAGCTCTGGGACGCCCTCGTCCCATACCTCGGGTCGGTGCCCTCCCCCGGCCTCTACCACGGCCTCTAATGACAGGGGTAGCGGCATTTCCCGGGTCAGGAACATCAGAAGCACGCGCCCTCACCATCTATGAGAGAATAGAAGGATGAGTTTTAGTAAACCATCGACTACACAATAGAATATGAGTAAAGAGAGATTTCTTAACCCCTTATAGCCTCCCGAAGATAAATGCAGACGTCTCCGTACCGATCCGTAGGACTCTACTAGGTTTGCCCGTGACTTGTGAGACCTACGTGAACCTAGAGCTCTGATACCATGTTGTCCTTACCAAAAATCCTAACTCAGGTCGTGATGGCGCCCAACTGCGGGGTCAGGCAAGCCAACACTCAATTACTAAGGGTTCCACCTCATTTGATTAAACATTTCATCATAAACCAAGTTTTAAAACTTAAGACATTAACCGAAAAAGGGTAATTAGCCAGTTTAAATCAAAAGCAACCATAAGGAGGCCTGAGCCATTATATATGTGTATACAGATCCGTGATCCAAAACAACTACTACGTGTGTGCCAAGAACTAGGGTCACAAGTCATACGGGCATACTAACAGGATATACAAGATATAATATACACAGTCCCACTATCTGAAAGGAATAGACGGGAATATAGCAAAAGAAACTCCAGGGTGCTGCCAAGGATCACCAGGGAAAGCAGCTTACCGTGAAGTCAGGTCCAACTATGATCAGAATCTAGCTCCGGTGTGATAACCAGATGCACCAGCCCCAGAACCTGTACAATTAAGTACAGAAGCGTAGCATGAGTACATAAATAGATATGTACCAATTGAGTATCCCGTCTAATCTCGAAGAAGTAGTGACGAGAGGTCGACTTGACACTCACTAAGGTCCAACAGTATAATATATTAGTATATGATGAAAGCGGTAGGCATGTAAGGGAAATAAACAGCAAATACATATAAGGCACAGAATCCAAGTAAGTGCTGGAAGTAAATACACAATTGCTACTTCATTCCTCCCAAATATCTGTCAAATCAATGTCCGGGAAATCAGTAACAATCTAGCATGCGCATATGGGGTAAGGACAACAGGTTTGAGCCACAAAATAACCATATATGGGCACTGTCGAGGGTCGAACGACCCGAACCATAAGTGCGTCTTTAAAATCTGCCGTGGCGTACGACCCGCTCCCATGAGAGTGGGGGAAAGTCACACTCCGCTTGAGGAATATAAATTGCGAAGCGGTCACATGCACACACAATAATCTTCAGCATTTGCTTTCCATAAACAACTTTTTCCAATTTCCCAATTCTATAGGATTTCAGGGAAACGATACTACATATAACATGAGTTCATAACATATAATGCATTACAGGAAATAATACAAGGCATGATGTGAGTCTAACTACCCGGACATATCAATAATAGCTGCTACGTACGGACTCTCGTTACTTTGTGCGTACGTAGCCCCCGCAAACAACAAAAAATAGCCTTTAAATCACCTAGGGGGACAATTCCCTCTCACAAGGTTAGAAAGTAGACTCACCTCGTGTCGAATCTACTTCTCGGACCAAAAACGTGCCCAAAACTCCGAACTCTACACCCCAGGACTCGAAACTAGCCAATTGTTATACAAATATATCAATTCATGCTCAAGGTATGGAAATTCTCCTACTTATTTAGTAAATTCATCATTCTTGAAGAAATCCCAAAACGGGGTCTGATAACACAAAACGACCGGTCGGGTCGTTACAAGTTGGTATCAGAGCTCTAGGTTCATAGGTGCTACAAGTCATAAGCGAGTTTAGTAGAGCCTTGCGGATCAGTACAGACACGTCTGTACTTATCTTCTAGGGGATACAGAACTATTAGAATAATTTTACTTCCTTCATTCCTATCGTGCAGGTTTATTGGTCTTGAAGTTTGAAATTTTCATTCTATTCTCTCACCGATGGTGAGGACACGAACTGCGGGTCCTGATAATGTTACCCTGAGTCGGATGTCGCTAGGGGCAGAGGTAGAGACCGACGATGAGCACGTGTCTTTAGGAGACCTTGGCACAATTCTCAAGTATGATTGGTACATTGACTCAAGTGGGATTAATTTCGGGTGCACCAGCTACTCCACAGATCAGGGAAGGAGTTCAGACTCCCGCTGTCTACACTCTAGAGTAGCGAGGTCATGTTGGTCAAGTTCCAAGTGTCGTTGCAGCACAACTTGTGGTCTTAGTTTAGCCCGTGGTTAGGGCAGCAGCATCTGAAGAAGAACAACTCAGGCTTGAGGGGTACAAGGAAGTACCACCCTTCTATATTTTAGTGGATTGGCGACATATGATGCCTACATATTTCTTGGAAGACTGTAACTGCATTCTTCGTACTATGGGTATTATGGGGTCGAGCGGGGTTGCTTTTTTCACGTCTCAGTTCAGAGGAGTGGTTTGCCAGTGGTGGCGGGCATATGAGTTGGGTATCCCGGCCGAGTCAACTTTACTTGCATGGGTTCAGGTTTCAGAGATGTTTCGAGGGATTTTGCACCACAGATTCTCCGATAGGCATGGCACGCGGAGTTTGAGCAGTTGCGTCAGGGCGCTATGTCGCTATTGAAGCATGCCGTCAGAATCAGTGAGTTGATTAGGAATGCACCTCCCTTGGTTGCTTCAGTCAGGGGCTGAGTCCGTAGATTCATTTAGGGGCTCAGGCATGATATTCGGTTTAGCAGGACTCGAGAGTTAGAATCGGATGCCTCATTTCAGCAGGTAGTAGGGGTCGCTCGCCGGATACAGAGCATGTGGGACCGGGAGCAGGAGGACAGACGAGATCAGGAGAGAGAGTTCATGGAGGCGAGGAGGCCTCGCAGACCGGAGAAATCTACTGGTCTTTATTATGGCAGCAAGTACGACACGGTAGAGGTTTTATGGATCAGCCAGTTCAATTTGCATTACCAGTTTCGCATGGGTTTCAGGTACTCACAGGTCTCAGAGTAATCGTATTGCGCAGTTTCCACGGTCATGTCAGCAGAGAGGTTGTTTTGAGTATGGAGATACCAGTCGTAGGGTGATAGATTGTCCTAGGATTCAGACAGGTGTGTCGCAGCAGGGTATTCAGGTGAGTAGAGGACGCCTAAGAGGGGGAGCCCAACCCATTGATGTGTTTCATATAGTAAACTAAAGGTCGGTATGCCAGATATTATCACTCAGGTATGTTTTGATGTGTTAAATAGGGGTACCATTTGTATTTCACTATATTTCTTTCGGTCGGGACGAGTTTCCCTTATTTGTTGCTTATTTATGAGTAAGTTTCATGCTTGGCACTCTATTTTCGTGTTTGCTCCTATTGGGAGATTCTATGAGTAGTAGGTCGTATCTATCGTTGTTTTATTCATCATTGATAGTGGTGAGACTAGAAGTGAGTCCTTGTTGTTTATCATGGTAAGCTTTATGTGATTTTTTCTAAGTATTTTGTTTACGAGCTGTGATTTGATACTCCATCGAGATGTGAGTTCAGTGAGCGTTATGATTTTTATCAGCCGAGATGAGTTAGTGGGGAATTTCAATTGGTATGATATATCTTCGGTATGTGATTCAGAGTTGAGGGCGAGGACCTTGTGATATTTGTGATTCGATATGTTTGGACCGGGCTGAGTACTGCGGTGGAAATTTTATCATGATGGGATCCTTGTGATTTGTTCGTATGCTTTGCTTCTTCCTTGTTATATTGATTTTTTAAGTCAGTTGATAGGGAGTTGTGCCTATGGGCTTGTTTGGTAGTTCCTTTATATGTTTCTCTTTTCAAATTTAGTCATTTTCGTTTTGTGCCCCTTTAGTTTTAGCTTGAGGAATGTGTGCCCGGTGGTGTTGGTTGTGGCTTGGTGACTCGGGTGTCTAATAATGAGGTCTCTGTGTTTATTGCATCATTATCAGTATTATAGGGTTTGGAAACAGAGATCTTTCGTATGTGGGGCTAATTGTCAATGATGAGTTGGATTCGGAAGCTATTGTGATCAAAAGTGTTATAGTAAGCCCATGTGTGATGTGTTTCATTGTATGGTTGTGCCTTGTGGGTGTAGTCAGGAGTTGATGCAGCTGGTTGAGGCTAATGCCGAATATGGATTTAGAATCGGGTCTTTTGGAAATGAGTAGAAGGTGATAAGTAGAGGTATGAGGCTTATCGCTGGTGACGGGAAGGCTATATTGCAGTTGTGATTATGTCATCAGACTTATGTGGGTTGGGGTGACGTGGGATCACCCGCGGGTGTGTGTTGGAAGTGTGCAATCTGTGATTGGATGAGTTCAAGGTAAACCTGGGCACGTTCGAGGATGAACGTTTGTTTAAGATGGAGAGAATGTAACGACCCGACCGGTCGTTTTGAGAAATTAAACTCCGTTTGGTGGTGTAAGGTCTTGAAGAGTTTCACATTGTGTATATCGACCTGCGTGTGGGGTTGGATTCAGTTAACGGATAATCCAGAGTCGAATTGGGAGAGAATTTTCAATTTTTGAAGCTTAAGTGATGGAAGTTGACTAGAGGTTTGATTTTTGTGTAAACGGCCTCAGAATGAGTTTTGGGTGATGTCAAAAGCTTCGTATGATGATTTTGGACTTAGGCGCGTGTCCAGAATTGGTTTTGGAGGTCTATAGAGTAATTTGAGGTATTTTGGCGAAAGTTAGAATTTCGGCGATTTTGGCTGATTGGTGAAATTTTGATATCGGGCTCGAAATAGAATTACGGGAATGGCTGTAGGTCCGTTGTGTTATTTGTGACTTGTCTACAAAATTTCACGTCATTCCGGTTTGAATTGATAGGTTTCGGCACGAGTTTTGATATTTGAAGATTTGAGAATTCATAAGCTTGATTTTTGGTTTGATTCATCGTTTTGGTGTTGTTTTATGTGATTTGAAGCCTTGAGAAAGTCCGTGTTAGGTTATATGACATGTTTGTGTGATTAGACGGGGTCCCGGGGGCCTCGGGTGTGCTTCAGATGGGCTTCGGGTCAATTTCCCTTATGTTTCAACTGTTGAATCAGTCTTCTAGTTTCCTTCTATGCGATCGCATAGATGTAAACGCGATCGCATAGTGTTCTAAGACCAGCCCCCAGTTTTCCTTCAATGCGTTTGCACTTCCTCCCTCACGTTCGCATAGCTCTTTCATTTGGCGTCAAATAAATTCCTTCAATGCGATCGCATCCCAGGCTTCGCGATCGCATATGTAACTTTTGGCAACAGATAATCTCTTCTCTACGATCACAATCTTGGACTCGCGAACGCACTGTGCGTATTTTGGCAGTAGCATAATTCCCTTCTATGCGATTGCATTAGTCTCTATGCGATCGCATAGCATCTTTTTGGTCAGTAACAATTTTCTTCTATGCGATTGCATCGTTTGTTCCGCGATCGCAATGCACAAATGCCTGGACAGAATATAAGTTTTCAAAACCAAGGGTTTCACCATTTTTAACATATTTTGACTTCTAGAGCTCGGTTCTTGGCGATTCTTTGAGGGTTTTTCACACAAATCGAATGGGTAAGCGTTCTTCAACTAGAATTAATTATATTCCATGAATTAGTCCTTATTTTTATCATTTAATTCGTGTTTTGAGTTGGGGAAATTGTGGGTTTATGAAAGAAATTTCTAAATTGAAAAATCATGGTTTGAGGGTCCAAATGATATCGGAATTTGATAAATTTTGTATGATTGAACTCGTATCGAAATGGGTAATCGGATTTTGTAAAATTTGTCAGATTCCGAGGTGCGGGCCCCCGGGGGGGGGGGCCGACTTTTGGCGTCGATTTTTATAATTTTGTAAAGATTGAAACTTTATTATTTGGAATAGATCCTTATACGTTTTATGTGTATTTTGAAGTTGTTTTAGTTGATTTTGAGTCGTCCGGAGGTCTTTTCACCTGAGAAGTTCATTGTAGAGTACCGGGTTGTCGTCGTCGAGGTAAGTATCTTGCCTAACCTTATGTGGGGGAACTACCCCTTTAGGATTTGAGCCTTCTATGTTGATCGTAGTCCGTGTACGCGAGGTGACGAGTGCGTATTCGGACTTGCTTGTATAAATTTGCCCTTTTAGGATTCTTAGGTCCCTATACTTTCTGTGCACGAAGTTGTAATTACTATGACTGCATTCTTGATTGCTAATTTCATCCTTTCCTGCTTAAATTAGAATTACTTGCTTTAGATTCCCTCGTTGTTTATTTTATCTTAATTGGCTAACTGAATATTTTACCTCTTCTATCATCATGCCATATTTTCTCCATAAACTGCCTAATTGACTAGAATTAGTATTATCTGCCCTATAACTGTTTAGCCGTAGTTGGAATATTTATTTGTTGGTGTCAAGTATGCTCGTGAGTCGTACCTGTAATTTATATGATTTTTCCTTATGTACTACTTAGGTTTAGTTTGATAATCATCCATATTGATGATATTGTTTTCATTGTTGACTCCCTTGCCGGGATAGTATGGTTTCTATTGTATGGTTTCTGT
Organism: Nicotiana undulata; assembly: GCA_005239495.1. Classification (NCBI taxonomy): domain Eukaryota; kingdom Viridiplantae; phylum Streptophyta; class Magnoliopsida; order Solanales; family Solanaceae; genus Nicotiana; species Nicotiana undulata. The sequence goes on from ML268167.1 coordinate 15,311, forward strand.
TGTGGTTTATGCTGCTGATTCCCTTGTCGGAATGCCATCAATTCATTTGTTTGGGTGCGAAAGAGTGTAAAGCACGAAGGGTGATGCCATGTCATTTCATATTCATTATCTTGTGAGGAAAGAGTGTAAAGCACGAAGGGTGATGTCGTGCCATTGTTTATATTCATTATCATGTAAGGAAGAGTGTAAATCATGAAGGGTGATGTCGTGCCATATTATTGAGAGTAAAAGCACGAAGGGTGATGTCGTGCCATATTATTGAGAGTAAAAGCACGAAGGGTGATGCCGTGCTGATTCTATTATTATTTGGTGAGGATGAGAGTGAAAGCACGAAGGGTGATGTCGTGCACTTGTCTTTGTAATATTATTGTTTCAATTTGATATTTACTGCACTTGAATCTGTCACATTATTATTTCCGTTGTTTCATGTTTGATATTTTCTGCACTTGTCTCAGTGTTATTAATTCCGTTGTTTCAATTTGGATATTCACATTGTCCCCTTACTTCATTATTGACATGACTTGATATTCCCCTGTACCGCATGACTAATTATGAACTATGGGACGGAGATCCAGGTGGCTTTATCTCGACGAATCGGTGTTTGAAGGATACTTATTGGAAAGGTGTAGTTGAAAAGCTATGAGTGAAAGACAGTTATTGGGAAATTATATTTTAAAAACGTTTATCGTGAAGGATTTACATTTAAGGGTTTTCTTTCTGCAAAGTATATATATATATATATATACTTTGCAGAAAGAAAACCCTTAAATGTAAATCCTTCACGATAAACGTTTTTAAAATATAATTTCCCAATAACTGTCTTTCACTCATAGCTTTTCAACTACACCTTTCCAATAAGTATCCTTCAAACACCGATTCGTCGAGATAAAGCCACCTGGATCTCCGTCCCATAGTTCATAATTAGTCATGCGGTACAGGGGAATATCAAGTCATGTCAATAATGAAGTAAGGGGACAATGTGAATATCCAAATTGAAACAACGGAATTAATAACACTGAGACAAGTGCAGAAAATATCAAACATGAAACAACGGAAATAATAATGTNTGAAACGAATATATTTTAAGGTTTTCAAATTTAAACTTGTGGGTGGGAGGTTACATTCGATGTTTTGACTGCATTATTGGAGCTGTTAGTGATCACGCTCAACTACGTCTAATAAAATACTAAGCGGACGTTGCAAATATAATCCGGGTAATTTGCCTAGAGTCGAATCCCACAGGGAACCAACGTATCAAATGTTGTTGTTAGATTACTAGATTCTCAATAATCAACTTTCTCAAAAGTTATGAATATTACTTGGTGGTGTTTATACTCCTACATCTGAACAAAAATAATAAACTAAAGATTAACTAACAATGAGGTGTAAACAGTTGTAATAAAGGTCTAAGCTTATGGTTTTCCCCGTTGATGAAATCCCTTCTTGTATATTTCCTATAGTTTTGACTTAGTTGTCTCTATCAATCATGAACACTCCACCTATCATAAATCTCTCTCAAGTAATTATGATAATCTCCTAGACGCACTCTCTCAAGTTACGCTAGCTAAATTGCATTACAGTTCACTTTAAATTGCACCCGAGGTATCGTTATCTCTAATCCAACCTCTAAACCCTCGGTTATGGATCTCGCCTATACTCCGGGAGTGATGTTGTTCAAACAACTACCTAAATATGCACTCTCTCTCAAGTAGATACATAATAAATAGGAACATCTAATTGAGGACCCTTTAATCAACTACAACAAGAACGTAGTTGAACAAATAGAGATTAACAACCAAGCAAAACTGTATTAATATCACAATAAGTTCATCCTCAACGGGTTTCACCAAAACCTTATATTAGAAAAGTTAGCTACTCATAACAATAATGAAAACTACAAAAGAATTCATGAACAATGGTAAAAATCACAAGGGAAGGACATAAGGATTGATGCCCAATTGCCCTCCTTGCCTCTTGCATTTGCTTTCCTTGTTCTAGACTCTAAACCTTGACAATCCACTCCTTTGGGTGAGTTGAACCTTTTATAGGTTAAGTGGATTGGCCCCGAACTTTCAAGAATACCCTTCAGCATTATTTTTTTCCGTCGCTCGCGCAAGTTGAGTTTTACACTGCCCGGACGATCACTAGACTAGCGCGGGCGCGCTAGTCTCGCGCTATAGCCCACACTAATGGGGTTTCTTTCTGCCTTGTTTGCTGGGCTAGCGCGGGCGTGCTACACTCGCGCTAATTCCCGCGCTAATGAGGTTTCCTTCTGTCTCAAGCGTATTCATCCCTCAAGTCCTCCATAAATTATCCCATGGGGTAGTTCTTCTTCAAATGCGCGCAAAATCACCATCCTAAGTCCTCAATAGTGCATTGTACTCCTGTGAAACACAAAAATCCCAATTAGAGCCAATTTATCATCATTTAATAATCGTTAAGACAGTGAAGCATAATTAAGTTAGAGCATAAACATACGCTAAACTATGTGAATTTAGCCTGTTATCAACACCCCACACTTAAATCATTGCTAGTCCTCGAATAATCCACTATATCCTACAGGGTTTCTTTTCATCAAACACTTTCCTACGGTATCACATCACGAACATTTTACAAGCATTGTACCTAGAAGTGTAACGTCTATGCCTCAAGCGATGACTCTCACATGCCATGCCATACTCTTACTTCCTTAAGATACTCTACATGGAGGTCAAGACTTTCCTCTTCGTCATGAATCACGTGCCCTCACATCACACAATTGAGAGTAGTTCCACAAAAAATTATATTAAGAACACGCAGGAACTTTAAATAGAAAGAATTCACTCACTCTCAAAAAGAACATTCATATGCCACAAAGATACACCATAGGCTTTCCCGTAGTGTAATACTCTACTAATCAAGTGTATTTAGTCTAAGATCAATTAGGTCTTCATCTGGTTGTAATGTAGGCTAAGGGACGGGTAGGATATATTTAGATATAGTGACTAACCTCCCTAAACACTTTTAATACACTTACATTAACATTTAGCCCATTCTTATGCTTGGCCAGAACCTTCACCACACTTTGCTTCATATTCAACCCACTCTTTTTAGGTGCAAACTTTATTTTTCAAGCCACTACTCATCAAGGACTACATTTATTCATTGTCCTCTTTCTCTCTCTCTTTTTTTTTCTAAGTGGCTTTCGATTTTGTATTTTATTTTTCTCTTTCACAACTTTGCACCTTTCATTCTATTTCTTTGATTTTCCTACAAACCAAACCACCACCCCACACTTTGACTTTTATATATTTTCCAACAATTCTATTGCTCATGGAAGGTACAGGGTTCACACAGACAGACTATTCAAACAATTGGGTATGGTTTGTAATATGGTTGCCAAAGAAACAGGCTTATAAGCTCAAAGGGGTTAACTATGGTCAATTGCTTTCAGGTGGATACACATTTATGTCTGTTTTAACAAAGAAATGCATATATCCCTTCTAAGACTGAACAAACTTCTATTTCTTTTTGTACACACACGGGGAAAGTTCTAGCTATCATATGTAGACATAGAATATGATGCAGAATACCTTACACGCACATGGCACTCCAAATTGGTTCATCAAAACACTCCCATGAGCATTCAAGTTATTTATAACATGCACCATAAAGGCATTCTACAAGAGTCAACAAATGAGCCTAAGCGTCACACTCTAGGATCTTTGGTGTTCGGGTGTAACACACTAAGGGGTGCATTTTATCATTCAGTTCCTTGCCCAAAAGAATCCTAACAACTAAAAAAAGAAAACTAACTACACCCGGTTCAAGCTAAACCCTTGGAAAAGAACCGTGGTCAAAATAAAAACCAAGGGGGAGTTACTACACTACCTAAAATGAAAAAATAAATTTTTTTTTGGGGTTTTCTTTGGACTAACCTCCCTCAAGAAAACTGCCTACGAAGTCCGTCATCAGGAAGAGTCCACTAGATTTTCTGTTTTTCTTTTATGATCAACTTAGACCCTCAAGAACCTCGTCGAAGGGATCCATCGTCGGGACAAGACGACTCAATTAATTATACCCTATGTACAGCACAACCAACACAAAAACAACCTTAAACAAAGTTACAAAAATAAAACGTGAAAAACAACTACAATTCTACCAAGTTAAAGCAAACAATTAACAAATGTACAACATACAACAAACAGGGAATCCTTCCCCTACCCCACACTTAAAATGAGGACATGTCCTCATGGATAATGAAAATACAGAGTAAGGAAAGGGGACTTCCCTGACAGCTCAATCTTGGTCGGAGACAGTGCTTGGGTCCACGTTGCAAGCATAACCCAGGGCGCGTAGCCAACCCATGATCTTCTTTTCAGACTTCTTTTGCTGGGTAGCCATCTCATCAACTCGGGTCCCCAGATCATTCACTAAGGTCCTCAACCCGGCCACGTCATGCTCCAGGTGGTCTAACCGCTGTCCCCGACTAGCCCTAGACGGGCCTCCAACATCTGCAGCCTGCTCTTGAACGGGCTGCTCCTCCTCCATGTGCTCAGTTTCCTCCTCCCCGTGTTGTGGCTCCTCCTCCGCCTCATATTCCTCAGAGTCATGCCCAACCAATTCCTCATCCGCCACCACTGCTTCCTTTCCCGTAGTAACTCTGTCAGCTGTGAAGGGGTGCGCCACAAGTACCCGGCCATCTATAGCAAAGTCGCCTGACACCCCAGCCACAACGCACAATCGAGTAACGAGCGATGGGTAGAAGAACCTGTACCTTTGGACCTTCACGCAGACAAACATCTCCTCATGAATTACCCAGGCCACATCAAACGGAGCATCTACCATGAAGCACAAAATCAAACACCCTCGAGGAATATTCACCTCTGAAGTGTTTTTCGATGGCAAGAGTCGGCTATTGATCAGGTACAACCAGCATTTGGCCTCAAACTTGAGGGCTGAGGAGTGGAATTTGTTCCCATATTTGTACCACTTCAACGGGATACCCGGTCGACAGATTGTCGGGGTGAACGTATCTCAAGGAGTCTTTTTTCCACGATATTTCTGGTAGGCATCCACATAGCCCTCTGCTGGTGGAGGTAGCATGTACATTGTCCGAATGTTCTCCACTGAGGCATTAACCTGCCTTCTCCGCACTGTTACCATATAATTCTCGTGCTCCGGAGCGTTGGCATAAAATTCCGGGACAATCATGGCATTCGCCTCATCAGGCTCCTCAAAGAACACATACAGGCTACACTGCATTAACATGTCATACATTCTAGGACAGTTCAACCTGATGGCACCAGCGTCCATGGCCTGCTCAGGTACAACAGACTTGTCCTCTTTTTCAGTGAATCGGTCTTGGGCCTTTGCTGAGACAAACTTTTGGCTATTGAAAGGCCTAGAGTCAATTAATGTTCGGGGACTTCCTCCGGTAGAGGCGCGTGCCAGTCGGCTTGAGGAGGAACCTGTGGCTTGACGCTTGCGGGGAGGAATGGTACCTACAATTAGCACAGTGTTAGCTCAGTACAACAAGGTGACCCAACTGTGGTTACTCAGACTTCACCACAAAATTGGTCACATTAACTCCCTCCAATGGGGCATTTTTATAAACATGCGGTGGGCATTGAACAATTTAACCCCCAAGCACTCAATATATGATAGTAAGCACCACCACAATAACCCAAACATAATCACAACACCCCATACTTCTCATGTCATCACTTTTCCCTACAAATCAACTACTACCAAATAAGAAAAAGCTACAATTTTTGTACACAAGGGAAAGAAAACAAAGTTACAAAATAAAAAGAAAATTAGTGTGAAAAATACATACCTGTAGAGTTGAAGGAGGGAGATGGAGTAATGGGTATGGAGGAAGACTTGGGCTTGAGATCGCTTGAGTTGTAGGAGGGAAAGGAAAGAAAAAAATCTGCAAGATGTGCTTGAGTTTGTGTGGGGAGAAGAGGAGGGGGAAAAGAAGAAGAAGGGGAAGGGTTTATGGAGGTTGTGTTCGAATGGGAGAGGGAGAGTGGGGGTAGTGGAAGGGGTTAGGTAGGTTGGGGTGGGGTAAAAATTTAATTTGGGTGGTTGGGAAAATTACAAAAAGAAAATAACAAAAAAAAATAACTGAACAACTTACCTGTGTCGAGACGGACTAGCGCGGCCTTAGCGCTACCTTAGCGTGGGCGCGCTAGTCCAGGGGTCGTGGGACAGTGTAAAACCCCACTAGCGCGACCTCTAGTGCGAGATTAGCGCGGCCGCGCTAGTGGTGAAGTTGGAGAGGCAGTGAGAAACCTGACTAGTGCGACCTTAGCGCGGGCGCGCTAGTCCAGGCGTCATCAAACTTATTCTTTTATTTCCTCCTTTCTTGGGGTCTTGTGTTCACCCTTTTTGTCGCACACCTGCATATGTTAGTACTTACACAATAAACACTATATGTATTGGGTTGCCTCCCAAGCAGCGCTTGATTTAACGTCGCGGTACGATGAGTACAAAAATCAATGGGATTCCTCCCATGAAGCGCCTGATTTAACGTCGCGGCACGACGCAGAATGAGCATACTTAAGGCTCACTCAACCTCTGAGGTTCAAAAAGATGCACCACAGACAACTCATTGGTCTCATTCATCCCCACATACAGTTTTAATCTATGTCCATTAACCTTGAAGGCGTTGGACCCATCTTCAGTAGAAATCTCTACAACACCAGACGGGAAACACTTCGACCACTTTAAATGGTCCAGACCATCGGGACTTGAGCTTACCCGGAAACATTCTCAATCTTGAATTATAGAGCAATACTTTATCTCTAGGTTTGAAATTTCGGTCCACAATGTTTTTGTCGTGTAACCTCTTCATTCTCTCTTTATATAGCGTTGTGCTTTTAAATGCTTGATACCTGAATTCTTCCAACTCGTGCAGCTCCGTGACTCGATTTTCACCCGCAGCATCAAGATCCATGTTAAACTGCTTCAATTCCCCCCAAGCTCAATGTTCCAGCTCTACAGGCAGGTGACCGGCCTTTCCAAACACCAATTTGTACTGAGACATACCAATTAGCGTTTTAAATGCAGTTTTATAGGCCCAGAGTGCGTCATCAAGCTTTTTTGCCCAATCATTTTTATGGCGTTTACTGTTTTGGTCAGCACACTCTTGATTTCACGGTTGGATACCTCAACCTGCCCACTCGTCTGAGGGTGATAAGGGGTTTCCACCTTGTGGCGCACATCATACTTGGATAGTAGCTTTTCGAAGACACGATTGCAAAAGTGAGTGTCTCCGTCACTAATAATGGCCCTTGGGATCCCAAAACGGGTGAATATGTTTTTCTTCAAGAACCCCACCACCACTCTTGCATCATTGGTAGGGAACGCTGCAGCTTCCACCCATTTGGACATGTAGTCTACAACAACAAGTATGTACTTATTGCCATAGGAGCTGACAAAGGGACCCATGCAGTCAATCCCCAACACATCGAACACCTCCACTTCTTGTATTGGGTTCATGGGCATCTCATGACGACGGGATATGTTCCCAGTCCTTTGACACTCATTACATCCTTTCACCCATTGGTGAGCATCTTTGAACACAGTTGGCCAGTAGAAGCCGGCCTCTAACACTTTTGCTGCTGTTCGAACTCCTCCAAAATGTCCTCCATACGCTGATGCGTGACAATCCTGCAAAACAGAAAATTGTTCTATCTTAGGGACACACCTCCGGATCATGTTATCAATGCAAATTCTAAACAAGTGAGGTTCATCCCAATAATAATTGCGGCAATCACGGTAAAATCTTTTCTTTTGGACAGATGAGAGTTCATAGGGTTCAATACCACTGGCCAGGTAGTTTGCAATGTCTGCATACCATGGAACATCCTCCATGCTTGTGGCGAGTAGCTGCTCGTCTGGAAAGGTTTCCAGAATATCCTCTGATTCTTCTGCATTCTCCGCACCTTCAAGTCGCGACAGGTGGTCAACGACTTGGTTTTCCGTGCCCTTGCGGTCACGAATCTCCAAATCAAATTCTTGTAGTAGCAGCACCCAACAAATTAGGCGTGGCTTGGACTCTTTCTTCTCAACCAAGTATTTGATGGATGCATGGTCAGTATACACAATCACCTTCGACCCGATCAAGTAAGACCTGAACTTGTCAAAGGCAAACACTACCGCCAATATCTCCTTTTCGGTCACCGTGTAGTTTAGCTGAGCTCCACTCAATGTCCTACTTGCGTAGTAAATTGGGTGCATTATTTTATCTTTTCGCCGACCTAACACGACTCCCTCTGCGTAGTCACTGGCATCGCACATGAGTTCAAACGGTTGATCCCAGTCGGGAGCAACAATTATCAGTGTTGTGACTAGCCGCTCTTTCAGCTCCTCAAAAGCCACCCTGCAATCATTAAAAAACACAAAGGGGTTATCTTTTTCAAGCAACTTACAGAGGGGGTTGGCTATCTTGGAGAAGAATTTGATGAATCGCCGGTAGAACCCGGCATGCCCAAGGAAGCTACGTATAGCTTTGACTGATGTGGGTGGTGGAAGATTTTCAATCACATCTACTTTAGCGCGGTCCACCTCAATTCCTTTACTCAACACCAAGTGCCCCAAGACGATCCCTTCTTGTACCATGAAATGGCACTTATCCCAGTTAAGCACAAGATACGTCTCGATGCACCTCTTTAGCACACGGGTCAGATTTGCTAGGAAATCATCGAATGAATTTCCCACTACCGAGAAATCATCCATGAATACCTCCATGATATCTTCGACCATGTCTGTGAATATGGCCATCATGCACCTTTGAAATGTAGCAAGTGCATTGCAGAGGCCGAATGGCATCCTTCTGAAGGCAAATACCCCATAGGGGCACGTGAAGGAGGTCTTTTCCCTGTCTTCTGGGGCAATTGAAATTTGGTTGTACCTCGAGTACCCATCCAGGAAACAAAAGTGAGACCTCTCTGCCAGCCTGTCGAGCATTTGATCAATGAAGGGAAGTGGGAAGTGGTCTTTCCGGGTGGCAAGATTCAGCTTTCTGTAATCCATGAAAATTCTCCAGCCAGTGATTGTTCTTGTAGATATCAGCTCATTTTTGTCATTCTTCACAACCGTCATGCCACCTTTTTTTGGAACACATTGCACTAGGCTAACCCAGCTGCTGTCAGAGATGGGGAAAATGATTCTCGCATCTAACCACTTGATGATTTCTTTCTTCACCACTTCCTTCATGTTCAGATTCAGCCGCCTTTGGTGTTCCCTGGAAGGTATGTGTCCATCTTCCTAGAGAATCTTGTGATACAGTATACCGGGCTGATTCCTTTGATGTCTGCCATGGTCCATCCAATGACAGTCTTGCACTCAGTGAGTACCTCTAACAGCTAATTGGCTTGCATATCTAACAATCTCGATGAGATAATAACAGGTAAAGTAGAGTTAGGTCCAAGAAATGCGTACCTGAGATGGGTTGGCAGTGGTTCAACTCCAGTTTGGGTGGTTCTTCCACAGATGGTTTGGCTGGCGGGCTCTCTCTTCTCTAAGTGTAATGACTCAAACTCGAGAGCCCTCGGCCATACCCCTTTACCTTCAATTTCTAACACCCATTCTGCCAATTCTTCCCCATTTACCTCCTCCAAATTCATCAAACATGCAGCAAGGGCGTCCTCAATAGTTAAGGACGCATCATCTTCCTCCACTATCACATCCACAACATCAATGAGAGAGCAATTGGCGAACTCACTCGGTCGCCTCATAGATTTCTGCACATTGAATGTGATTTCTTCATCGTTACGCCTCATCTTGAGCTCCCCAGTTTCACAATCAATGAGGGCTCTACCTGTGACCAAGAATGGCCTTCCCAATATTATGGGAATCTCCTCATCCACTAGACAATCCATTATCACAAAATCAGCAGGGAACACAAACTTCCCCACTTGCACCAAAACATCATCCAGAATGATTGACGGTCTCTTCACCGTCCTGTCAGCCAGCTGCAGTAACATAGAAGTTGGTCTGACTCTACCAATCCCCAGTCTCTTGTAAATGGCCAAGGGCATGAGATTAATACTGGCCCCCAAATCGCAAAGTGCTTTGGAAAAAGCAAAATTGCCAATGGTGCAGGGAATTGTAAAGCTCCCTGGATCGGACAGCTTCTCTGCAATTGGTCGTGTCACTACTGCACTGCAAGTCCGAGTAAGGGTCACAGTTGCCAAGTCTTGGAAATCGAATTTTCGGGACATCAAGTCCCTCATCATCTTCGCATAGCCAGGCATCTCCTTCAGAGCATCAATTAGAGGAATATTTACATGTATCTGTTTTAGCATATCCAAGAACTTTTTGTACTGCTCATCCTTTTGGTATTTGGCCAGCCTCTGAGGGAATGGTGTTGTCGGTCTCTTCTTCCCAGTGATTTGGGATTTTTCTTTCTCAACCACCACCTCAACTACCAGCTCTTGGGCTATCTACACTTCTTTTTCAGTCTCACTCTGCACATTGGGTTCTCCTTCAGCAGTTTGCACTGTTACCTTGGTCAAGTTTGTTGAATCATCAAGTTCAATCGGCACTGGTACTAGTGTCTCTGCCTTCCTGCTTTCAAGAGCTATCTCATGTTCCAAGTCTAAGTCTCTGCCATTGCGGAAACTTACTGCCATCAGCTTCTTCGGGCCCTGGTCCTTAGGATTCACCTGAGTGTCTGCAGGCAAAGTCCCAAGAGGACGATTGTTCAAGGACATTGATATCTGGACAATCTGCACTTCTATATTTTTAATAGTTGAATCGTGTGCATCTACTCTCTCACTGATTTTGGCAGTTGACCCAATCACCTGTTGCATCATCGCTTCAATCCTAGAGAACCCATCTTCTTGTCTCCCCCCATGTTGTTGCTGAGGGGGGTGGTATGCCTGCTGCTGATTTTGATTGTTAAAACCTTGTGGCCTTTGGTAAGGTGCCACACTACCATGAGGTCTCATCGCACCCATGTTGCTATTGTTATGCTGCTGATGAGGTGGTCTATACGGCCGAACTTGCTGACCCCAATTCTGTCCACCCTGTCTTTGGCCTCCATAGTTTGACACATAATTCATATTCTCCGGGTAGTGAAGTGAAGATGATCGCAGTATGCATTCCATTGATTACCAATTGGTTGGTTAATGCAAGATGTGCATAACCCCCCATTGGTAGTATCTACAATATGAACTTGCTGTTTCTGCCCTGACTCATCTACCTTCTTCGTAAGTAAGCTCATCTGTGTCATCAAAGTTGCCATATATTCAGCAATAGAGTTGGACGGGTCTAATGGAACTGAGTGAATGATAGGGGTAATAGGTGCACCCCTGGTCATCCACCCTGAATTTTGTACCATTTTAAAAAGTAAGGCTTGGATTTCTCTCCACGTCTTACTCAGGAATGCTCCACCAGCTAAAGCATCAACATTAGCTTTCACACCATCAGCCAGACCCATATAAAATCGCTTCCCCAACATCTGTTCTGGAATGCCATGGTGAGGACAGACTACCAGCATCCCTTTAATCGTTCCCATGTATCTTGCAGTGTCTCCATAGCCTTCTGCCTGAAGCTCAAGATCTCATCAATTTGTTGCGCTGTCTTGTTCGGTGGATTGAATTTATTAAAGAACTACTTGACCAACTCCTCCAATGTAGTAATAGAATTGATGGGGAGTGAATTGAGCCAAGTCTGGGCTACTCCTGTCACTGAGAACGGAAACAGCAACAATCTTATTGCCTCCGGAGTGACGTTTGGTTGCCTCCGTGTCTTGCAGATCGACAGGAAGTTCTTCAAATATTGCTGGGGATCCTTAATGTATGACCCCGAAAACATCCCCTTATTCTGCAACAAGTGCAGCATATTATTTGTGATTTGGAAGGACTCAGCTTCTATCTGCGGGACCATGATCGTGGTGGCCAAATTCTCCGTTGTGGGTTATGCCCAGTCATATAAGGGCACCTCAGGTGCAATGGGCACCTCAGGCACTGCAATGTGTCCGGCTGGGTCAACCACATCTTCCCCATTATTATTGTTGATCATGTCATTCAAGTCTACCATGTCTATTTCAATGTGTTCAATGATTGGTTGTTGCTTGCTTCTCCGGTTGGCCCTGTTCAAGGCCTTGAAAACCTTTTCGGGGTCTGGTAAGGCTTCAAATTCTTCACCAGTTCTCGATGAGTATCTAGGCATGCACCTGTACAACCGATTCAGCAAACGTTAGAATTTCGATATATGAAAGAAATCAAAGAAAATTGATTACACTTAAGAATTTTTGTATTTTCCTCCAACTACAAATGATAATACCGTTAATTCCCTGGCAACGGCGCCAAAATTTGATCACGCTCAATTACGTCTAATAAAAGACTAAACGGGCGTTGCAAATATAATCCGGTTATTTTGCCAGAATCGAATCACATAGGGAACCAACGTATCAAATGTTGTTGTTAGATTACTAGATTCTCAATAATCAACTTTCTCAAAAGTTACGACTATCACTTGGTGGTGTTTATACTGCTACAACTGAACAAAAATAATAAACTAAAGATTAACTAGGTGTAAACAATTGTAATAAAGGTCTAAGGTTATGGTTTCCCCCATTGATGAAATCCCTTCTTGTATATTTCCTATAGTTTTCACTTAGTTGTCTCTATCAATCATGAACACTCCAGCTATCATAAAGCTCTCTCAAGTAATTATGATAATCTACTAGACGCACTCTCTCAAGTTACGCTAGCTAAATTGCATTACAGCTCACTTTAGATTGCACACGAGGTATCGTTATCTCTAATCCAACCTCTAAAACATCGGTTATGGATCTCGCCTATACTCCGGGAGTGATGTTGTTCAAACAACTACCTAAATATGCACTCTCTCTCAAGTAGATACATAATAAATAGGAACAGCTAATTGAGGGCCCTTCAATCAACTATAACAAGAACGTAGTTGAACAAATAGAGATTAACAACCAAGCAAAACTATATTAATATCACAATAAGTTCATCCTCAATGGGTTTCACCAAAATCTTAGATTAGAAAAGTTAGATACTCATAACAATAATGAAAACTACAAAAGCATTCATGAACAATGGTAAAAATCACAAGGGAAGGAGATAAGGATTGATGCCACATTTCCCTCCTTGCCTCTTGCCGTTGCTTTCCTTGTTCTAGACTCTAAACCTTGACAATCCACTCCTTTGGGCGAGTTGAACCTTTTATAGGTTAAGTGGATTGGCCCCAAACTTCTAAGAATACCCTTCAGCATTATTTTTTTCCGTCGCTCGCGCTAATGCCCGCGCTAGTTGAGTTTTACACTGCCTGGACGATCACTGGACTAGCGCGGGCGCGCTAGTCTCGCGCTACAGCCCGCGCTAATGGGGTTTCTTTATTCCTTGTTTGCTGGACTAGTGCGGGCGTGCTACACTCACGCTAGTGCCCGCGCTAATGAGGTTTCCTTCTGTCTCAAGCGTATTCATCCCTCAAGTCCTCCATAAATTATCCTATGGGGTTGTTCTTCTTCAAATTCGCGCAAATCACCATCCTAAGTCCTCAATAGTGCATTGTACTCCTGTGAAACACAAAAATCACAATTAGAGCCAATTTATCATCATTTAATAATCGTTAAGACAGTGAAGCATCATTAAGTTAGAGCATAAACATACGCTAAATTATGTGAATTTATCTTGTTATCAGTTAGCTAAGGTCTGAGGTAGATATTATTGCAGTGTTGAGTACTAGTATCCTTACTGTGTTGTGGTTTCCGGCTTTTGACTTGTGTTTTTGTCCATATATCGGTGTATTACTATGTTGCTCTGTTGTTGTTTACTGCATTTCCTTCCGTATTGTAGTTGTTCTGTCGTTTACTATTTTGTGTAGTCATTAGACAGATTTCATATTTCGTCATTTTCTATATTTATGTTTGTTTCTTTTATTAGACCAGTGGTGTATTGACTAGTCCTCGTCACTACTTCACCAAGGTTAGTCTTGATACTTACTGGGCACTGCTGTGGTGTGCTCATACTACACTTCTGCATAATGTTTTGTGCAGATTCAGGTATTTATTGTTGGTAGCTCCGCGGATCATTGCCGAGGAGACTCAAGGTGAACCTGCTGCTGCGTTCACAGGCTTCGGAGTCACCTTCCTGTTTTTATTAAACTGTATTCACGTATTTCTAAACAATTGTATTTAGGAGTTGTAGAAAAATCTCGTAGAGCTTATGACTTGTATTACCGGTTTTGGGAAATTTGTAAATTTTGTCAAGATTTATATATTGAGACTGTTAGATTTCTTTTATTATTGTTGTTATTCAGTAAATGTTAGGCTTACCTAGTCACCAAGACTAGGTGCCATCACGATACCCAACGGAGGGAAATTTGGGTTGTGACAGGAGTCAAATGACGAGGCCATGAATACTAGCCTAGAACTATTGGATGAAAGGCGTGAAGCCTCCCTCGTCCGATTAGCTGTGCAAAAACAACGAATCGAGAGATACTACAATCGAAGATCCAATCTTCGATATTTTAACGCCTGGGACTTAGTTATAAGGAAAGTCACCCTCAACACCCTAAATCCGAACGAAGGGAAATTAGGTTTGAATTGGAAAGGATTGTACCAGATTCTCAAGGTCACCGGAAAAGGGTCCTACAAGCTCGGAACGTTGAATGGAGAACAACTACTGAGCAATTGGAACTCACCTAAAACGGTACTACTATTAAAATTCGGCCATTATTTTCCTTTTAATTTCAGACTAACACCTGCAGGTGATCAATAAGAAATGGTGATGGATCTTTCGGCGAACGGAACAAAGTTTTTAGGTCTTAAAGCACATGTTGCACTCTTTTTCCCTTAGACCGGTTTTGTCCCAAATGGGTTTTTCTGTGAGATTTTAACGAGGCAAAATGAATCGTGCTAACTTAGAATCAAGACCGATTACGAATAGGCATCGAAGATCAATTCAACAATATCCGAGGTTCCTTTACAATTAACCTCGAATACTTGGGGGGGGGGGGGCTACCCTCGGATATGTGTTATCTTCGAATATCAACTCTAGCGAGGAAACTACTTCATAGAAAGAGGGTCTCGATAGATAGGATTTATTTTAAGGGCCAAACAGTCAAAACGAACCATGCCCACGTAGATTGTTCGAGCCCTGGCATAAACATGTATGCATGTATGAGTGTTTTGATCGAGAATAAAGAGAAATTCTTTGCTTGCAAAAATCTTATGTTTAAAATTTTCTCCTCTTTACATCTCTTAAAGAGCTTCGTATTTCCGAAAATAACGAGCTCATGGGAAATACTTAACCGGAATGCGAACGACCACTCCCTCACTCGGGGACTTCCGTCAAACTCAAATAGCCCAAGCCATCGGGCCTCGGGAGAAAAAGACCTAGTAGACAACTTCCCGATTTCTAAAGGCCACGGCCACCCCACTCGTGGACTATTATCTCGGGAAAGCCCGGACGAAATGGAAAAACAAGCCCAATGGGAAGCTCCCGTACTAAAAGGTTACGTCCAATTTAACACGGCTCGAATACGTCCGAAATCCGTAACAAAAATAGGCCTTCGGAAAAAAATATTCTTTCACAACTGGTTCTAAAGGCTACCCTCGGCAAAGTCTCAAACTTAAGATGTTTTCGGGGAAAAGAATTTGGTAACATCGATCCCCAATAGCGCCCAAAAAGGCAATAAAGGCAAGGTTTGTTCGAACTCTCGAACACAACCTTATGGTTTCATACTAATGCATTTTAACCTTTGTGAATACAAATAATAAAGCAAAGGAAAAATTTAAAAGCCTAAAGGAAAGGGAAAACCTTATTTATATAGAATAATTTTTTACAAAGGCCATATCGGCCTAATCCAAAAATTTACAACGGCCAAAACGGCCTCAGAAAAAGATAAACAAAAAAATATAAAGTCCTAAGTGGCTTGGTCTTCATCGGAGGTCGCATCTCCATCCTCGGGATCTTCCCCGTCTTCGGATTCACTTAAGCTATCAGAGTCTTCCTCATGGAAGGTCTGCTTCCATGCCCTGACTTCTTCTGCTTTAGAATTTTTTATTTTGGCCACAAATATCGAAGCCCTGTGCATGAACTCCCTCGAGGGATTCCCTCCGATCTTTCCACTTTACATGATCCACCATGCTCTTGGCCTTTTCCTGGATGGCCTCTACGTCGACCTTAAATTGGGCCACTTTAGCATCAGTTTTTGTGTTGGCCACGGCTACCTTAGATCTGGCCACTTCGTGTTCGTTGGCCATGATCGCCTTATCAGAAACAGCCAAATCGAACTGAGACTGAAGCTCCTTCATCTTCTCGACCTGCACCGAGGGCTTCTCTTTTACAACTTGGATCTAGGCCTCGGCTGACTCCAATTGTGCTTGAACTATCTCCTTTTTCGAGGCTAGGATATCCATGTTCTTTTTGAATTCTTCAGCCTCGGCCTGTATCTCATCTACCTGCCTTTGGAGCCATCCGATCTGCTCGAGCCTCTGTCGGACCTGCAGAATCGAATCGTTAGTCGTTATCTCCAATTCATCTTCACTATCTTGAAGCACTCGGAATACCTTATCGACCATATTGGTGTGCTCATCCCGAGCCGCAACTAAATTGGCTTGAAGCTTCTCACTGAGGTATCACTTTTCTCAGTGAAGTCCCGAACCTCAGCCTCGCGCTCCTCCCGAATTCTGAGGAAAGCCTCGTGATGCAACACTGAATCCTACAAGCAAAGAAGAAGATGTTAGAATTATCTACAATTCTAAGTTTAAAAGATATAAAGGAGAGACTCTCGAAGTTACCCGATTCAGAGCTTGTTGAGCCTCATTAAACAGAAAAGTGGATCCCACCGCATTCATCACGGCTTGGTAATCCTCGGTCACCAAGAATTTTAGATAGCTAGCAATTCCCACGGGGGAGAGAAAACCCGAACATCCTCCAGGACAGAAAGCACTTTGTTCCGCCTGTGGCCAGGGTTAATACTTGGGGTTGGGAATCGGTCCACCAGTATTGGGCTTGATGAAGATCCAGTAGCGCTCGATGACTGACACTCGATTTACTAGTGAAATTCCCTTATTTTCGAAAACATTCCAACACTTGCCAAATTTTAAGTTTAAAACATTAAGTAAAAGCGGATAAAGTTTGACTGACTTGAGCATAAATAACCATAAGGGATCATAACCCAATATTTACAACCCAAAAATAAAGTGTCTACTACGTGTGTGCCAGGAACCAGTGTCACAAGTCTACAGGCATACTAGTAGAGTATAGCAAAAGATGAATAAATTGTCCTACTGTCTGAAGAGCTAGACATGAATAAACAAGGGAAGACTCCATAGCGCTGCTGAAGATCGCCAGGGGAAGCACATCACCATGAAGTCAAGTCCAGGTATAACTCAGAATCGAGCTCTAGCCTGATAACTAGATGCACCCGCCTCAGAACCTGTACAATTAAGTACAGAAGCGTAGCATGAGTACATAAACAGATATGTACCCAGTGAGTATCCAGTCTAATCTCGAAAAAGTAGTGACGAGAGGTCGACTTGACACTTACTAGGGTCCAAACAATATAATTAAGTAGGATATAATGAAGGTAGCAAGTATGTGAGGATAATAGGGCAGTAAATATCGAAATGTAACCGCAATTCAATTTAAGTGGTGAGCCAGTAATAAGAAAGTTCTCAATTCATTTTCCCCAATATTTCTATCAATTCAATAGTCATAAAGACGTCAAGCAATTAGTATACGCATAACGGAATAAGGACAACCGGGTTAAGCCATCATAATAACATTATTTGTGCACTGCCGAAGGGTCGAACGACGCGAACCATAGATGCATCTATCAACCTGCCGTGGCGTATGGCCCTCTCCCATGATAAAGGGGGGAAACTACACTCCGCTCGCGGAATATAAATTGCGAAGCGGTCATATGCACACTCAACATCTTTCTTTAAACCCTTTTCAATGAACAATTCCTTTAAATTACCAAGTTCCATGGTTTTCTTGAAACAAAGTTGCATACAATGAAGTCATGAAGCATATAATTCAATTCGAGGAAATTCATAAGGCATGGTGTGAGCCTAACTACCCGGACATAACAATAATAGTCACTACGCACGGACTCTCGTCACCTCATACGTACGTAGTCCCCACAAACAGTAACACATAATCATTTAATTCACCTATGGGGACAATTCCCTCTTACAAGGTTAGAAAGGAGACTCACCTCGTATCGAGCCTACTTTCCGGGTCAAGAATGCGCCCGAAGCTCCAAACTTGTCTCCCAAGGACTCGAAACTAATCAAATATTGCATAAATGAATTAATCTATGCTCGAAACATGAAATTCCCCTATTTAATTAGTCATTTCAACCTACTTTGAAAAATCTCAAAATGCACCCTCGGGCCTACATGCTTGGATTCCGGAAATTTTCGAAGGAAACACTCACCCATAGTCTAAGGATCAATAATATGTAGTTTTTGCATGATTTCATAACCAATTCCTTGGTAATTCTCTCATTTTTCATAGAACCCTAGGTTTTTACTCTAACCCATGATTTTCACTAATTAATGTGTTAGTTTACCTATAAAGTCAAGTATTAAACTAACATTAGAGTAGAAATTACTTACCTTACAGTAGCTAGGTCGTTTGTCCCTTTTTCAAGCTCTTAAGGTCGCCAATAGAGGAAAGAAATGGTGAAAAATGGCTTATTCCCGTGTTTTAAAAGAACCTTACTGCCTACAGGTTTTTTGCACCTGCAGCTCGAGGACCGCACATGCGGTCTCGCATCTGCGAGATAAATCTCGCATCTGCAGAAATGGGGGAGGGGCCCTGAGTTCGCACCTGCGGAGCGGAGTCCGCACATGCGGCTCCGCTTCTGCGGAAATCCATCCGCATCTGCGAAAATTGGCAAACTCACCTGGGGCCGCATCTGCGAGGCTGGGACCTCAGGAGCGGTCTCGCACCTGCGACTGGGCCACCACAGGTGCGGTCGCACCAGATCTGGTGCACCAGCAGCAATTTTAGCTAGTTTTTGGCCTCGTGCGATGCCTGAATGGCATTCGGGCCCACCTGAGCCCCCCGTCCAAATATACCAACATGTCCTAAATCATAATACGGATTCGCTCGAGCCTTCGAAACACCCAAAACAACGCTAAAACTAAAAATCACACCTCAAAACCCCTAGGATCAAACTTAAGAATCTTTAAGTTGTTGAATTCGTTTTCGTTACGCCGAACTTACCTATACTACTCGGAGTAACACCAAAATTTGCAAGCAAGTCATAAATGACACGACGGAACTATTCCCGATCTCGAAATTCTGTTCGGACTTCGACAACACAAAATCACGTTCCAACCCACAATATGAACTTAAGGAAACTCTTATTTCACTATTTGGCGCTGAAACGCTCCCGGGTCAACCAAAACCCGTTCCGAACATACGCCCAAGTCCGAAATCATCATACGAACCTACCGGAACCCTCGGATCTCGATTCCGAGGTCATTTTCTCAAACTGTTGACCGAAGTCAAACTTGGCCTTTAAGACTAACCTTAAGAACCAAGTGTTCCTATACCATTCCAAACTGCTCCGAATCCCGAACCACCCATCCCCACAAGTCATAAATCAGTAAAAGCAACTACGGAAAGTCTCGTTTAAGGGCACGGGGTCCTAGAATGAAAAACGGCCGATCGGGTCATTACATTCTCCACCTCTTAACCAAGCGTTCGTCCTCGAACGGGTCTAGAATCATACCTGAAGTGCTGAATAGGTGTGGATATCTGCTCCGCATGTCCTCCTCGGACTCCCAAGTTGCCTCCTCGACTGGTTGTCCCCTCCACTGGACCTTTACGGTGGATAATCTCTTGGACCTCAATTGGCGATCCTTCCTGTCAATAATAGCAACCGGCTCCTCGTCGTAGCCCAACCACTCATCTAGCTGAATGGTGCTGAAATCTACCACGTGAGAGAAGTCGGTGTGATACCTCCGGAGCATGGACACATGAAAGATCGGGTAAACTCCTGATAAATTGGGAGGCAAAGAAATCTCATAAGCAACCTCTCCAACTCGCTTCAACACCTCGAATGGACCTATAAACCTTGGGTTCAGCTTTCCCTTCTTCCCAAACCTCATAATTCCCTTCATCGGTGAGACTTTCAACAGAACCTTCTCTCCCTCCATGAATGATACATTACGTGCCTTCTGATCTGCGTAACTCTTCTGTCTGGACTGTGCTGTGCGAAGCCTCTCCTGAATCAACTTCACTTTCTCCAAGGCATCCTTCACCAGGTCGGTGCCATACAACTTAGCCTCGTCCAGCTCAAATCACCCGATAGGAGAACGACATCGCGGGCCATACAAGGCCTCAAATGGAGCCATCTCGATGCTGGACTGATAACTATTATTATAAGCAAACTCGACCAAAGTCAAGATTTGGTCCCACTGGCCTCCAAAGTCGATCACACATGCCCTGAGCATGTCCTCCAATATCTGAACTATCCGCTCCAACTGCCCATCAGTCTGAGGGTGGAATGATGTGCTGAGCTCTACCCGGGTGTCCAACTCACTCTGTAATGCTCTCCAGAAGTGTGAGGTGAACTGAGGACCTCGATCAGATATAATGGACACAGGCACACCATGCAACCGAACTATCTCCTGCATGTGGGTCTGGGCCAACCTCTCTGAAGTATAAGTAGTAGCTACTGGAATGAAGTGCGCCGACTTGGTCAGCCTGTCCACAATGACCCAAACCGCATCAACCTTCCGCAAAGTCCGAGGCAACCCAACTACGAAGTCCATAGTGATGTGCTCCCACTTCCACTCAGGTATAGGAATCTGCTGAAGTAGGCCTCCTGGCCTCTGGTGCTCGTACTTAACCTGCTGGAAATTTAGACATCTAGCCACATACTCCACTATGTCCTTCTTCATCCGCCTCCACCAGAAATATTGCTTCAAGTCGCGATACATCTTCGTAGCACCAGGATGAATAGAATACCATGAATTGTGAGCCTCTTCTAGAATCCTCTCCCTCAGTCCATCAACATCTGGAACACACAAACGGCCCTGAAGTCTCAGAACGCCATCCTCACCCATAGAAACCTCCTTGGCACCGCCCTGTACCACTGTCTCCCAAAGCTCTGCCAAGCGCGGATCATCAAATTGTCGCGCCTTAATCTCCCCCAATAATGAAGAATAAGCAACCACACGTGCAAGAACTCGGCGGGGCTCTGAAAGGTCCAATCTCACCAGGCGATTAGCCAAGGACTGAATGTCCAAATCTAGAGGTCTCTCCTCTGCTGCAATATAAGCCAAACTACCGATACTCTCCGCCTTGCTGCTCAAGGCATATGCTACCACATTTGCCTTGCCCGAATGATAAAGAATGGTGATATCATAATCCTTCAGCAACTCAAGCCACTTGCGCTGCCTCAAATTAAGGTCCCTCTGCTTGAATGCTGCGGTGGTCTGTATAAACCTCACAGGACACCCCATACAAGTAGTGCCTCCAAATCTTAAGATCATGAACAATCGCCGCTAACTCCAAATCGTGCACCGGGTAATTCTTCTCATGAACCTTCAGCTGTCGTGATGCATAAGCAATAACTCGGCCTTCCTGCATCAACACACATCCCAAGACAACGCGTGAAGCATCGCAATATACTGTATACATCCCAGAGCCAGAAGACAAAACTAGAACTGGTGCTGAGGTCAATGTTGTCTTGAGCTTCTGGAAGCTCGCCTCACACTCGTCGGACCATTGGAACGGGGCATTCTTCTGAGTCAGTCTAGTCAGTGGAGCTGCAATGGATGAAAAAACCCTCCACAAATCGGCGATAATAACCTGCTAGACCCAAGAAGCTCCTGATCTCTGTAGCTGAAGTAGGGCGTGGCCAACTTTGAACTGCCCTAATCTTCTTAGGATCAACCTTGATACCCTCTCCGGATACCACATGTCCCAAGAATTCCACAGAATCCAACCAGAACTCACACTTGGAGAACTTAGCATATAGCTTCTGTTATCGCAAGGTCTGGAGCACAACTCTCAAATGTTGCTCGTGCTCCCCCAGACTACGTGAGTAAATAAAAATGTCATCAATAAAGACAATGACAAAAGAGTCAATATAAGGCCTGAATACCCTGTTCATCAAGTCCATAAATGTTGCCGGGGCACTAGTCAAGCCAAAGGACATCACCAGGAACTCATAATGACCATATCTCGTACGAAAAGCAGTCTTCGGAACATTCGAGTCTCGAATCTTCAGCTGATGGTACCCCGATCTCAAGTCAATCTTAGAATACACTCGGACACCCTGCAGCTGGTCAAACAAATCATCGATGCGCGGCAATAGGTACTTGTTCTTGATGGTGACCTTGTTCAGCTGGCGGTAGTCGATAAACATATGCATGGTCCCATCCTTCTTCTGCACAAATAGCACGGGAGCACCCCAAGGTGATACATTCGTTCTAATAAACCACTTAGCCAACAACTCCTCAAGCTGCTCCTTCAGTTCCTTCAACTCTTTCGGAGCCATACGGTACAGGGGAATAGAGATAGGCTGGGTTCCTGGAGCTAAGGCAATGCAAAAATCAATATCACGATCCGGTGGCATACCTGGAAGGTCTGAAGGGAATACATCAGCAAACTCTCGAACTACTAGCACTGAATTAATCGTCGGAGACTCGGCGGTGGTGTCCCGCACACAATCAAGATAAGACAAACAACCCTTCTCGACCATACGTCGAGCCTTCAGGAAGGAAATAACCTGACTAGCTGCACTAACTGAGGAACCTCACCACTCCAATCTAGGCAACTCAGGCATGGCTAGAGTAACTGTCTTGGCATGGAAATCTAGAATGGAATTATAGGGAGATAGCCAATCCATGCCAAGAATAACCTCGAAATCCACCATCTCAAGCAACAGGAGGTCTGCTCTGGTCTCGAACCCACAGAATGTAACCACACAGGACCGATAAATTTGGTCTACCACCACAGGAGTGGACACATAAATAGGAGTACCCAAGGACTCGCGAGGAGTATCTAGAAAACGAGCAAATAAGGCTGATACATATGAATAAGTGGATCTTGGATCAAACAACACTGATGCCTCTCTACCACATACTGAAATAATACTTGTGATCACGGCATCTGAGGCCACTGCATCTGATCTGGCGGAATATCATAGAATCTAACTGGAGCACCGGACGACTGACCTCCGCCGGAATGAACAGGAGCTGACTGGACTCCCCCTGTCTGGCCTCCACCACTAGGACGACTCCTGCCGGCCTGTCCTCCACCTCTGGGTGGACGGACCGCTGGCGCTGAACCCATAGGCTGGTAACCCTACTGTAGTGCCTTGCCCCGAAGCCTAGGACAAAACCTATTCATATGACCTGGGTCCCCACACTCATAACAACCTCCCGGCACCATATCCTGCTACCCTGAAGAAGAACCCTGAATAGATGAAGGGCGATGTGAACTCTCTGGCATAGCACTGAACTAAGGGATGGAGGATCCCTAATAACCTGAATAACCGCCGAATGAACCCTGAATAGCTAGAGGGCGGTAAGAACGCTCTGGCATGGCGCTGAAATAAGGCCTCGCTGGAACACCTTGGGGAGGTGGTGGGGGTCCTGAATATGGGGGCATGTTGGGCTGGCCCATACCAAATTGACCTCTGTCCCTAGCTGGAGCACCTCTAAAATCCCCGGAAAATCTGGCTCTCTTATCCTGTTGCCCTTGCTCCCTGCTCCTCATCCGATAACCCTCGATCCTGCGAGCAATCTCTACCACAAGCTGATAAGGAGTCCCCATCTCCACCTCTCGGGCCATGTTGGCCCTAATGCCTGGATGTAACCCAGCTACAAACCTCTGCACTCTCTCAGCATCAGTAGGAAGTATCATGAGTGCATGACGAGACAACTCAGAAAACCTAGCCTCGTAGTCTGTCACTGACATCTGACCCTGCTCCAGCTGCTCAAACTGATACCGCAGCTCTTCCCTCTTAGAGGGTGGAATATATTTGTCCAGGAACATCTGGGTAAACTTCTCCCAGGTGATAGGAGGAGAACCTGTCGGTCTGCCAAGAATATAGGACTGCCACTATCTGCGTGCCCTGCCCTCTAACTGGAAAGTAGTGAAGTCAACTCCATGGGACTCCAATATCCTCATGTTGTGAAGTTTGTCCCTGCACCTATCAATGAAGTCATGGGCATCCTCGCCACGCTCACCTCCGAAGACAGGAGGATTCAATCTGGTCCACCTATCCAATAGCTTCTGCGGATCGCCGTCCGCAGCTGGTCTGGGCTCAGGTGCTGCTGCTACAGGCTGGGCCCCGCCCACGGGCAGTGTACCCAGGGTCTGATATCCTGCTGCTGCATGACCTGCGGCCTGGGCAGTAGGGGTCTGGGCTCCCCCTCCCGCCTGAGATGTGGCAGGATCCGCTGGAAATAAACCAGCCTGAGTCATAGTATCCATGAACCGCATCATACGGCCCATGACCTCCTGGAATCCCAGCACCATCATGAAATCTTATGGGGGCAGGATCTGCTACGGGCACCTCGCCCTGTTCCTCTGTGATAGGATTTCTCTGTAGGATCCACTGGGGGTGCCACGGGTACAGCTCTGGGATGCCCTCATCCCCTACCACGGGTCAGTGCCCTCCCCAGGCCTCTCCCACGG
The DNA here is from genome assembly GCA_005239495.1 of Nicotiana undulata. Taxonomy (NCBI): domain Eukaryota; kingdom Viridiplantae; phylum Streptophyta; class Magnoliopsida; order Solanales; family Solanaceae; genus Nicotiana; species Nicotiana undulata. The sequence goes on from ML268167.1 coordinate 39,958, forward strand.
CCTCAGATGTCGGGGGTAGCGGCCTCTCCCGGGTCTGGAGTGCGTGTCCTCACCATCTGTGAGAGAATAGAAGAGTGAGATTTATTATACCATCGACTGCACGATAGAAGATGAATAAAGAGAGGTTTCCTAACATCCTATAGCCTCCTGAAGATAAGTATAGACGTCTCCGTACCGATCCGCAAGACTCTAATGGGTTTGCCCGTGACTCATGAGACCTATGTGAACCTAGAGCTATGATACCATGTTGTCACGACCCAAATCTTAAATAAGGTTGTGATGGCGCCCAACACCGTGTTCAGGCAAGCTGACACTCGATTTACTAGTGAAATTCCCTTATTCGCGAAAACATTCCAACACTTGCCAAATTTAAAGTTTAAAACATTAAGTAAAAGCGGATAAAGTTTGACTGACTTGAGCAAAAATAACCATAGGGGATCGTAACCCAATATTTACAACCCAAAAATAAAGTGTCTACTACGTGTGTGCCAGGAACCAGCGTCACAAGTCTACAGGCATACTAGTAGAGTATAGCAAAAGATGAATAAACTGTCCTACTGTTTGAAGAGCTAGACAGGAATAAAGAAGGGAAGACTCTGTAGCGCTGCTGAAGATCTCCAAGGAAAGCAGCTCAACGTGAAGTCAAGTCCAGGTATAACTCAGGATCGAGCAACGGCCTGATAACCAGATGCACCCGCCTCGGAACCTGTACAATTAAGTACAGAAGCGTAGCATGAGTACATAAACAGATATGTACGCAGTGAGTATCCATTCTAATCTCGAAAAAGTAGTGACGAGAGGTTGACTTGACACTTACTAGGGTCCAAACAATATAATTAAGCAGGATATAATGAAGTTAGAAAGTATGCGAGGATAATAAGGAAGTAAATATCGAAATGTAACCACAATTCAATTTAAGTGGTCAGACATTAATAAGCAAGTTCTCAATTCATTTTCCCCCAGATTTCTATCAATTCAATAGTCATAAAGACGTCAAGCAATTAGTATACGCATAACAGAATAAGGACAACCGGCCTGAGCCATCATAATAACAAAATTTGTGCACTGCCAAAGGGTCGAACGGCGCGAACCATATATGCATCTATCAACCTGCCGTGGCGTACGGCCCGCTCCCATGAGAGTGGGGGAAAACTACACTCCGCTCGCAGAATATAAATTGTGAAGCGGTCACATGCACACTCAACATCTTTCTTTAAACCCTTTTCAATTAAAAATTCCTTTAAATTACCAAGTTCCATGGTTTTCTTGAAACAAAGTTGCATACAATGAAGTCATGAAGCATATAATTCAATTCGAGGAAATTCATAAGGCATGGTGTGAGCCTAACTACCCGGACATAACCATAATAGTCACTATGCACGGACTCTCGTCACCTCGTACGTACGTAGTCCCCACAAACAGTAACACATAATCATTTAATTCACCTATGGGGACAATTCCCTCTTACAAGGTAGAAAGGAGACTCACCTCGTATCGAGCCTACTTTCCGTGTAAAGAATGTGCCCGAAGCTCAAAACTCGTCTCCCAAGGACTCAAAACAAATCAAATATTGCATAAATGAATTAATCTATGCTCGAAACATGAAATTCCCCTATTTAATTAGTCATTTCAACCTACTTTGAAAAGTATCAAAATGCACCCCCGGGCCCACATGCTCGGATTCCGGAAATTTTTGATTGAAAAACTCACCCATAGTCTAAGGATCAATAATATGTGGTTTTTGCATTATTTCATAACCAATGATTTTTCATAGAACCCTAGGTTTTTACACTAACCCATGATTTTCACTAATTAATGTGTTAATTTACCTATAAAGTCAAGTAATAAACTAACATTAGATTAGAAATTACTTACCTTACAGGAGCTAGGTCGTTTGTCCCTTTTTCAAGCTCTTAAGGTCGCCAATGGAGGAAAGAAATGGTGAAAAATGGCTTATTCCCGTGTTTTAAAAGAACCTTACTGCCTACAGGTTTTTTGCACCTGCAGCTCGAGGACCGCACTTGCGGTCTCGCATCTACGAGATAAATCTCGCATCTGCAGAAATGGGGGAGGGGTCCTTAGTTCGCACCTGCGGAGCGGAGTCCGCATCTACGGAAATTGGCAAACTCACCTGGGGCCGCATCTGCATGGCTGGGACCGCAGGAGCGGTCTCACACCTGCGACTGGGCCACCGTAGGTGCGGTCTGTCACGCCCCAACCTCGAGGGACGAGATCGGCGCTTAACCGAGTTAACCCAGTTAAGCTAGCCTATTTAGCCCTTTCCTTCCCGACTCATTTACACCCCGAGTTTATAGCATACATTATTTAATGATTTAGCAGCAGATAAATCAAAAGCATACATTTATAACATTAAGTCCATTTTTCCTTTTTACGTCGCTATCAACATTAGATCTTCCAAAACCGACATACTTATATCAATATTTATGAAATGGGATCACCGTTACGAGTTAATCCAACAACTACCCAAAATATACACAACCCACATAAGTGTCTACGGAGCCTCTAAAAAGTACGGAAGAGGAACATAATCTTGCCGGCGATAAGGCCCCAGCTATACCTCAAAATATAACGACATATACAAAAGAGAGCAGCATATATCTACGCACGACCCCGGGAGGAAATGGGCTCACCAGAACTGCTGAAAGGAGGAGGAGAGGGCACCACTATCGACGATCGGCACTACCAGCTACAGAGCCACCTACATCCATAAGAAGATGTAGCGCCACCGGAAAAAGGGACGTTAGTACCATTAAAATGGACTAGTATGTATGAACAAACTCTACTCTAGATAGAATAAACATCAAACAGGGAATGTAAAAATAGAAACTTCATATACAATTCACCGAAGTAGGGGAAAAGCACAAATAAGAGTCACCGTGTTTTCTTGTCCCGTTTTGCCATCTTTTGGTTAATAGTCTTTTAAACCATATCATATTCATCTTTCACATCAACCCAAACCATCACATAAGAGGAGTCGTACACATAGTAAAAGAAAGAGCATAGTAATCGAAATTCATACTTTCAAATAACATAGTGACATGGTAGCAACTTAGAACAATATGGAAGCAATTCCCAACTTGACACATAGAACACATAAATTCCTTAGAGAATCAAATAAGAGACTCATACCCGGAAATTGAACACCAATAGGTTCATCCTATGAAGATTAGAGTTATCCATACATACCTCAATTGGGTTTTCCTTAATTTCTACCACAAATGTCGGAACCTTTAGCACCTTCATTCTACTTCACAATGTAGCATAATTGAACCCAAAATTAGGAATAATAATGATAGCCCTAGCTCACTTGAGCATTATATCAAACATTATGTGTTCATTAAGGTTGCATGGTCCCTTTTTAGTGGAAGATTACTTTAATCCCTTTTCCCTATATGATTTAGGATTATTTGATTACATGCATGCAAGATTTCTATTCCCATTCCCATGAATCAACCTATCCCTTGTCCTTTTTAACTAAAATCTGGAAATTAAGGTTAGGCGGGTAGAAGCTTACCTTTTTGGGGGAAGAAATTGGTGTCCATCTTGATTAGTTCCAAGCTTGAGTGGTGATGGAGGATCAATTGGAGGGGGTTTGGGACCTTCTCTCTCTAATACCCACTCTCTTCTCACTCTAAATTAACAGAAAAATAGGCAGAAGATGGGGGATGGGTGTTATATAAGTCTGGGGGTCGGGTTTTAAAAATTAGAAAATGGGAGCCCCGATGTAGGTTTGCAGTTCGAAATGCGATCGCATTTCGGTTATGCGATCCGCAAACCTGCCGCATAGTTGGCCTTCACCTGGGCAAAAAGGAAAGAAAGTTTCCCAAGTATGCGGCAACTATGCGGTCCGCATACCTGTTATGCGGTCGCATAGTGCACCGCATAACACCCTCCGCAAAACTAAAGTGCAAATATGCGACGAACTATGCGGCCCACATACACAAAATGCGATCGCATTTTGGGTCGCATAGTTTCCCTCAAAATGGACAGCAAACTATCCAACTATGCGACCACTATGCGGCCCGCATAACTTATGTGTGATCGCATAGTGGACCGCAGATCCGCATTCCTCCACAAATTTTCTTTCTCTAAGTCCGGGGGTACTTTTTACTCCTAAGACGTCCGAACCTAAGAATTTTACGGCCATCTCAACATGAAGATCTAACTGGGCATCTTTTTTGGGTTAAGGATGCAACGGGTCCTTACATCCTCCCCCACTTAAGATCATTCATCCTCGAATGAGGATCGGGGAATTACTTGGGTTTGAAACTACTATATGCCAACTCCAAAGTTTAACTAACTCCTAATTTTTCTAAATAAAAATCCAGAGTTTCCTTTGTAGTTAGGCATATCCACCTGCCAGAGAGCCCCCGAAACACATTTCAACGAATTTCACATAATTCGTCAGCACAATAACATATAAATACAGCACAAATTAAGGAGTTATAAGAGAACGAATTATTAGGGAAGTGGGGTGTCTCTACACAATACGACAAGAAATGCAATTATTTAGAGATGGAGACTTCATAAACGATTACCTGACTAATTCAAACAAATGAGGGTACTTCTTTTTCATTTAATTCTCCGTTTCCCAAGTAGCCTCCTCGACTTGTTGATTCCGCCATAATACTTTAACCTATGCGATTTCCTTGTTTCTTAACTTACGGACTTGCCTATCAAGGATGGCAACTGGAACTTCCTCGTAAGACAACTCTTTGTTAACCTCAACGGTCTCAACCGGCACGATGGCAGACGGGTCTCCAATCACTTTCTTTAACATGGACACTTGAAACACCGGGTGAACCAATGATAATTCAGGGGGCAACTCCAGCCTATACGCCACCTGTCCTACCCTTTGAGTGATTCTATACGGCCCGACATACCTTGGACTCAACTTCCCTTTCTATCCAAACCGCATGATCCCCTTCATGGGAGATACCTTCAAGAACACCCAATCATCTTCTTGGAACTCCAAATCCCTGCGACGAACGTCCGAATAGGATTTCTGACGGCTCTGAGCACTTTTTAACCGCTCCTTTATGATTCTAACTTTCTCCACATCCTGATGCACGAGATCCGGTCCCAATAGTTCGGCCTCTCCAACCTCGAACCACCCAATCAGTGACCTACATCTCCTACCATACAAAGCCTCAAATGGTGCCATATGAATACTGGCATGGAAACTGTTGTTGTAAGAAAATGCTATAAGTGGCAAATGGTCATCCCAGCTACCTTTAAAATCAAGAACACAAGCTCGTAACATGTCCTCAAGCGTCTGGATAGTCCGCTGTGCTTGTCCGTCAGTCTGCGGGTGGAAGGCTATGTTGAGATTTCCCTACGTCCCCAAACCTTGCTGAAATTTCTTCCAAAAGTTACCTGTGAATTGGGCCCCTCGATCTGAGATAATGGAAAATGGTGTGCCATGGAGCCTGACTATTTCCTTGATATACAATTGAGCATATTGTTCTGCAGAGTTGCAAGAAATGAGATGACTTCATGAGCCGATCCTGGAGTCAAACTTGCGCGGAGTGCGGGTTTACCCCCACCACAAAATCCATGTTGATCATATACCACTTCCATCGGTATTTCTATAAGTTGTGCCAACCCACCGGACCTTTGATGTTCGGCCTTCACTTGCTGACAGTTAGGACACTTAGCAACAGAGTCCGCCACACCCCTCTTCATGCAATTCCACCAATAAACTTCATTAAGGTCGTGATACATTTTCATAGAACCTGGGTGTACGGAATATCTAGAATTGTGAGCCTCTACCATTATCCTCTTCCGAAGGTCATCTACATCTGAGACACATAATCTTCCTTGGCACCGCAAGACACTGTCATCCTTGCTAAGAAAAAATTTGTGGTCCTGTGATTAAGAATTGCCTCTTTTAGCCGCGCCAACACTGGATCATTGTAATGCTTTTCCTTGACTTCCGCCACGAGCGAAGATTCGGCTCTATTATGTACTACAACATCCCCTCCGTCAGAGGCCGTAAAACAAACCCCCAGACTGGCCAACTGGTAAACTTCTCGAGCCAAGGGCCTCTGACTTGATTCCAAGTGAGCCAAGCTACCCATGGATTTACGACTAAGAGCGTCTGTCACCACATTCGCTTTTCCTGGATGGTACAAGATATTCCTATCATAATCTTTGAGCAATTCCAACCATCTTCTCTGCCTCAAGTTTAATTCCTTCTGCTTGAATAGATATTGGAGACTCTTGTGGTCTGTGAACACGTCCACATGGACTTCATACAGATAGTGCCGCCAGATTTTCAATGCAAAAACAACTACTGCAAGCTCCAAATCATGCATCGAGTAATTCTTTTCGTGATTCTTAAGCTGCCTTGAAGCATACGCTATAACCTTACCACATTGCATTAGCACACACCCAAGGCCAACCCTTGAAGAATCACAATACACCACAAACCCCTATGTACCCTCTGGCAAGGCCAACACCGGCGCCGAAGTCAATCTTGATTTCAATTCCTAGAAACTCCTTTCACAAGCATCAGACCACTGGAACTTGACCGCTTTCTGCGTCAGCTTAGTCAAGGGGGAGGCGAGAGTAGAGAATCCTTCCATGAACCTCCGATAATATCCAGCTAAACCCAAGAAACTGTGAATCTCTGTCGGGGTTGTTGGTCTAGGCCAATCCTTTACTGCTGCGATCTTATGTGGGTCAACCTGAATCCCTTCCCTGGAGACAACATGGCCCAAAAGGGTAACTGATTTGAGCCAAAATTCACATTTTGAGAACTTTGCATATAATTGGTGCTGATGAAGAGTCTGCAGAACTGCCTGAGGTGATTAGCATGATCTTTCTGACTTCGTGAATATACAAGGATATCGTCGATGAAGACTATCACAAAAGAGTCAAGAAATGACTTGAAGACCCGATTCATAAGGTCCATGAAGGCTGCTAGGGCGTTGGTTAGCCCAAAAGACATTACCAAGAATTCAAAATGCCCATATCGAGTCCGGAAGGCGGTCTTAGGAATATCCTGCTCCCTTATCTTTAGTTGATGATACCCGGACCGCAAATCAATTTTTGAAAAGAACTTAGCACCTTGCAATTGATCGAACAAATCATCTATCCGAAGCAATGGGTATATTTTTTTTACTGTGACCTTGTAGAGCTGCCGGTAGTCAATACACATTCGCAGTGATCCATCTTTCTTTCTGACAAAGAGAACGGGTGCGGCCCAATGCAACACACTTGGCCGAATGAAACCTTTTTCTAGCAAATCCTTCAGGATCTCTTTTAACTCCTTCAATTCCGTTGGTGCCATTCTGTAGGGTGGAATGGATATTGGCTGCGTGCCTGGAAATACATCAATCCCAAAATCAATCTCCCTGTCTGGAGGGATCCCAGGGAGTTCATCCGGAAAGACATCAAGGAACACATTCACAATTGGCACGAACTCGGGAGCAGGCACCACAGAGGTGGTATCTGCAACTCGGACCAAATGGTAGATGCACCCCTTTCTGATCATTTTTGAGGCCTTAAGGTAGGAAATAAACCTACCTCTTAGCATAGTATTATTTCCCTCCCACTCAATAGCTGGCTCATTAGGAAACTCAAGCCTCATAATTCTGGTTCGGCAGTCGAGTTTGGCAAAGCAGGAATAGAGCCAATCCATTCCCATTATTACATCAGAATCGATCATTCCTAGCTCAATAAGATCGGTCGTGGTATCTCGAACACGCACCGTGAAAACACAGTTCCTATAGACCTGCGCGGCGGTAATAGATTCACCCACCGGAGTCGATACTGAGAACAGCTCATGAAGTTATTCTGGTTCTATCCCAAAACTTGAAGCAATGAAAGGAGTGACATATGATAAAGAAGACCCGGGATCAATAAGGGCATACACGTCATGAGATTGAACAGTCAAAATACCTGTGACGACATCTGGAGAAGCCTCTTCACTCTGCCGACCACTCAAAGCATAGAACCGGCTAGGTCCTCCCGGACCCCGTGCACCACCCCTAGCTGCACCACGCCCTGCTGGTGCTGGAGAGCCTCGGGCTGGAGGGCATGCCGAAGATGTAGCAGCTGAAAAACTGGATGGCTGGGCGGTGCCCCTGCCCGTGCCCTGACTGAATACACGACACTCCCTCTGAATATGGCCTCTCCTCCCACACCCATAACATACTGGCATGTCCAGGTAACAGAGCCCTGAATGCCACTTCCCACACTTAGGACAGGGGGCCCTCTGCTGCTGCTGGAAACTCCTTCCTGATCAACCCTAATGGTGGAACCTCCTGCTGCCTGGACCAGGACCAAAGCGACCTCCCTGCCGATAATTGTGCCCTGATGGCGAGGCACTAGCTGAAGACTGAACATAAGACTAGGATGGCCCTGATGATCCTCCCCCGAGAGCTGGTCTCCCACCTCCGAATGAACCCCCAGTGTTGCCCGCTGACCGGGCCCTACTACTTCCTTCTCGATCCATCTTTAGCTTCAACTTCTGAGCCTCTGTAGTCTGGGCGTATCCCACAATCTTCCCATAATTCATGTTGGAATGTAGAGAAGCTGTGGCAGCTTCATTGATAACCAAGGGACCAAGACCTTGCACAAATCGACGAACTCTAGCCTCCATAGTCGGCACCATGTGAACAGCATACATGGACAGGCGCACAAATTCCATATGATACTCCCACACACTTCTAATACCTTGTTTAAGGACCTCAAACTCCGAAGCACGTGATGACCTAGTCTCGGCGGGAAAGAAATGGTCTATGAAGGCATTTGCAAACTCACTCCATCTCGTCGGAGGGCTCCCCTCCTCACGGGAATCCTCCCACATCTCAAACCAAGAATATGACGCTCCCTTCAGACGATAGGAGGCCAACTCTACTCCCTCAGTTTCAGTAGCATGCATGACTCGGAGGGTCTTGTACATCTCATCGATGAAATCCTGAGGATCAGCCTCGGGGTCGGTACCTGTGAACTCTGGAGGGGCTAACTGAAGAAACCGGTTAACCCTGGAGCCGGAAGAATCCCCTTGCCCGCTAGAGGAAGTGGGGGCAATGTTTGGCATCTAGGCCTGTGAAGCCACCAACTGCATCAACATCTGAACAGCTCCCCTAAGATCCCCATCAGAAATACCGGGACCATAAGCTGGGCCTGAAGGAGGATCAGGAATACCAGTGGGAGGGATCGTGGCACCCTCCGCAGGAGAAGGAATTGGAATGGTATGGTCTAGGACGGAGGAATCAGGCAGATTCATAGTCGGGGAATTATTCTCACCCGCACTATCAGATTGGGAATTTATGGCCACTCCTGGGGTGGCATTGGCCTCTGGGCCGAGTCGCGCTTTCTTCCTGGGTGACATTTACTTAAAGTTAAAACAATGCACGAGTTAGAGAGAAACAACCTCACTTCTCTCTCCATCGCACGATATAGAATAACAATGAAGGGTATTCTTCCTAAATGTCCAAGCAGCCCCCAAATTATAGATGTGGTCGACAACACATCGATAAGAAAGGCTCTATCGGACACGGCTCCGAGACATCCTAGGACACCTTAAAACCTTAGGCTCTGATACCAAGTTTGTCACGCCCCAACCCCAGGGGACGAGACCCGCGCTTAACCGAGTGAACCCAGTCAAGCGAGCATGTTTAACCCTTCCTACCCGACTCGTTTACTCCCCAAGTTTATAACATACATTATTTCTTGAATTACCAGAAGATAAATCAAAAGCTTACATTTATAACATTAAGTCCATTTTTCCTTTTTACATCGCTATCAACATTAGATCTTCCAAAACCGACATACTAATATCAATATTTATTAAATGGGATCACCGTTACGAGTTAATCCAACAACCCCAAAATATACACAACCCACATAAGTGTCTACGGAGCCTCTAAAAAGTACGGAAAAGGAACATAATCTTGCCGGCGACATGGCCCCGGCTATACCTCAAAATATGACGACATATACAAAAGAGAAGCATATATCTACGCACGGCCCCGGGAGGAAATGGGGCTCACCAGAACTGCTGAAAGTAGGAGGAGAGGGCACCACTATCGACGATCGGCACTACTAGCTACATAGCCACCTACATCCATAAGAAGATGTAGCGCCCTCGGCAAAAGGGACGTTAGTACCATTAAATAGTACTAGTATGTATGAACAAACTCTACTCTAGATAGAATAAACATCAAACAGGCAATGTACAAATAGAAACTTCATATACAATTCACCGAAGTAGGGGAAAAGAACAAATAAGAGTCACCATGTTTTCTTGTCCCGTTTTGCCATCTTTTGGTTAATAGTCTTTTAAAGCCAAGCGTCACAATTTTAATATACCACCGCGTCGTTTTCACACGGAGTTCGGTCTCGACCCGACCGGCTAAGCCATCCTAAGTGAGACATCACCAGCATCATAATCTATGATACCACTGTGTCGTTTTCACACGGAGTTCGATCTTGGCCCGACCGGCTAATCCCTCTCAACTGAAACAGTGTGGTAATAACCAATATCATATTTCAAGGCGAATACCTCCATGTGAACGACATGGAGTCCGATCTCGGCCCGATCGGCTAAGCCATCTCACTTTAGGACATAACCCTATCATCTTTAATCTTTTAATTCACATTTCATATCATTTCAATCTTTTGGTTCACATCTCATATCATTTCAGTCTTTTGGTTCACATCTCTTCTCATCACTTAGTTTACAATTCTTGGCACTTAGGCATATTTAACCTTTTAGGTTACATTCCTCTCTTCAACCATATCATATATTCATCTTTCACATCAACCCAAACCATCACATAAGAGGAGTCGTACACATAGTAAAAGAAAGAGCATAGTAATCGAAATTCATACTTTCAAATAACATAGTGACATGGTAGCAACTTAGAACAATATGGAAGAAACAATTTCCCAACTTGACACATAGAACACATAAATTCCTTAGAGAATCAAACAAGAGACTCATACCCGGTAATTGAACACCAATAGGTTCATCCTATGAAGATTAGAGTTAGACATACATACCTCAATAGGGTTTTCCTTCATTTCTACCACAAATACCGGAACCTTTAGCACCTTCATTCTACTTCACAATGTAGCACAATTGAACCCAAAATTAAGAATAATAATGATAGCCCTAGCTCACTTGAGCATTATATCAAACATTATGTGTTCATTAAGGTTGCATGGTCCCTTTTTAGTGGAAGATTATTTTATTTCTTTCCCCTATATGATTTAGGATTATTTAATTATATGCATGCAAGGTTTCTATCCCCATTCCCATGGATCAACCTATCCCTTGTCCATTTTAACTAAAATCTGGAAATTAAGGTTGGGGGGGTAGAAGCTTACCTTTTTGGGGGGAAGAAATTGGTGTCCTTCTTGATTAGTTCCAAGCTTGAGTGGTGATGGAGGATCAATTGGAGGGGGTTTGGGACCTTCTCTCTCTAATACCCACTCTCTTCTCACTCTAAATTAACAAAAAAATGGCTAGAAGATGGGGGATGGGTGTTATATAAGTCTGGGGGTTGGGTTTTAAAAATTAGAAAATGGGAGCCCCGATGAAGGTTTGCGGTCCGAAATGCAATCGCATTTCGGTTATGCGGTCCGCAAACCTGCCGCATAGTTGGCCTTCAGCTGGGCAAAAAGGAAAGGAAACTGCCCAGGTATGCGGTAACTATGTGGTCCGCATACCTGTTATGCGGTCGCATAGTGCACCGCATAAAACCCTCCGCAAAACTCAAGTGCAAATATGCGACGAACTATGCAACCCGCATACACAAAATACGATCGCATTTTGGGCTGCATAGTTGCCCTCAAAATGTACAGCAAACTGTCCAACTATGCGACGACTATGCGGTCCGCATACCTGATGTGCGATCGCATAGTGGACCGTAGATCCGCATTCCTCCACGAATTTTCTTTCTCTAAGTCTGGGGGTACTTTTCACTCCTAAGAGGTCCGAACCTAAGAATATTTATGGCTATTTCAACATGGAGATCTAACTGGGCATCGTTTTTGGGTTAAGGATTCTACGGGTCCTTACACTGTCGCACCAGAGACCAGATATGGTGCACCAGCAGCAGTTTTAACTGGTTTTTGGCTTCGTGCAATGCCTGAATGGCATCCGGGCCCACTCGAGTCCCCCGTCCAAATATACCAACAATTCCTAAATCATAATACGGACCCGCTCGAGCCTTCGGAACACCCAAAACAACGCTAAAACTAAAAATTACACCTCAAAACCCCTAGGATCAAACTTAAGAATCTTTAAGTTCTTGAATTCATTTTCGTTACGCCGAACCTACCTATACTACTCGGAATGACACTAAATTTTGCAAGCAAGTCATAAATGACACGACGGAACTATTCCCGGTTCGAAATTCCATTCGGACCTAGATAACACAAAATCACGTTCCAAACCACAATTTGAACTTAAGGAAACTCTTATTTCACTATTTGGCGCCGAAACGCTCCCGGGTCATCCAAAACCCGTTCCGAACATACTCCCAAGTCTGAAATCATCATACAAACCTACCGGAACCCTCAGATCTCGATTCCGAGGTCTTTTGCTCAAAAATGTTGACCTAAGTCAAACTTGACCTTTAAGACTAACCTTAAGGAACCAAGTGTTCCTATACCATTCCAAACTCCTCCGAATCCCGAACCACCCATCCCCACAAGTCATAAATCAGCAAAAGAAACTACGGGAAGTCTCGTTTAAGGGCATGGGGTCATAGAACGCAAAATGACCGGTCGGGTCGTTACATTGGGCTTGCGAGGCCTCCTCACCGGTTTTTTCTTTTTCGAGCCCGGGGAATCGAGGCCCTTTTCCTCTTTTTCTCTTTAGCCTGCTCTGGAGTAGATGGTTGAGGAAGGGCTTCATCGTCACCAGATGGGGGTCTCATTGCAACGGCCTTCCCGAGACCTACAAAAGGAAAAAGATGAGTAAGTTTGAGAAGAAGCACAAGCCATATCCATTCCAAGAAAGAAACTTACCATGATTATGGGCCTCCCATCGACCCTTCGACAAATCCATCCAGGCACGCTCGAAGTAGGGTCTCTGTGACACCAGGCCCTCGACCCATTGCCTGAGTTCTGGAATTGGGTTCGGTATCTGGGCCACAGCTGCAACACCAAAACGATGATGATGAAAGAAGATAAGAAGTGAAACCGCAAATTGAACATTCAAGGTAAAGTGTTACTTACGCATCATGTTCCACTTCTCAGGGAACAACATATCTTCAGCAGGGATCATGTCCGAAGTCCTTATTCGGACATATTGTCCCATCCCGCCTTGATCCCGAGATTCGTCTACACTGGAAAATAAGGCCCTAGTGGTCCGGCGGACAAGCTTGATCAGTCCTCCTTGATAGAACCGGGGACTGTAAAGGCACATAAGGTGATAGAGGGTTAAAGGACATCCCTCAATTTTGCTTGTGAAGAATCGGAGGAGAATCACTATTCTCTAGAAGGATGGATGGATTTGGCAGAGGGTCACGCCGTATCTCTTGCAAAAGGCGATGATGACAGGGTCTAGGGGACCCAACGTGAAGGGGTAAGTATAAATACTTAAATACCCCTCCACATGAGTAGTGATCGATTCTTCAGGCAAAGGAACTACTACATCCTTTTTGTCCCAGTTACATTCCTCTTTAACTTTGTTGAGGATGTCTTCCGTGATTGTGCATATATACCTCGAGACCAATTCACATCGGCAAGGCACCGAGGAGGTCTTCTGGATCATAAAGTCATTGACGGTTGGGCACTATGCCGGAATGAACTCCTTGGGGTGGGGCTCCTCTGCAGCCACATCACCGGCGGGTCGTGATGAAGAATCAACCTTGGAAGTTTTATGTCACGACCCAAACTGGAGGATCATAACTAGCACCCGGGTCATACTTGCCGAGCACCAACGTACATTTTATCTAACCTTCTTATTATCTTTATGGGAGAACGAGATCAATATAAATGGTAGATATGGATCATGAACATACATCACATGGGATGACAAGATTGCTAAGAAACTACATAAAAGGTACGAGCTATAACGCTGCCATGAAAGACTATACAATAAAAATTATCCAACAAGGCATACCAAACTATACATGAGTTGACACCTGTCTATGAGCCTCTAAAGGAGCATAAGTAATGCAACATTGCCGGAACAGGGCCCCGACATACCCATAATATCTATAACAAAAATGCATACCAAGACCACGGCAAGTCTGGAGAAGGGATCTCGCCTATGACCGCTGAACTGGAAAGCCTATTATGGTGGGGAAACTGTGTCTACCTGTCTATTAGGACCTGCAGCACGACATGCATCGTCCACAAATGAAAGGACGTCAGTACGGATAAAGTACTGAGTATGTAAGGTTGGTCAATATAAATATGAACAAT
>ML268168.1:0-29056 GCA_005239495.1 Nicotiana undulata
ATGCCCCATACCACCGCAAGTGAAGCAAGACCTCGGCTGCTGAGAATACTGACCCTGGAGCTGTCCCTGACGACCAGAATGACCACTCTGATAGCTCTGAATCGACGGTGCACTGATGAACGCTGAAGGTGCACTACGGGATACCTGGAGTGCCGACTGATAAGGCCAATGAGGATGAACTCTGCCAAAGGGATCTCTGCCTCCAGATGAGGCACCAATGAAACGGCCAAAATGACGAGGTCTCTTGTCATACCCCTGTCCAGCACCCTGGGATATATCGGCTGCATCCTGAAAGGAGATATCAGTACTCGTCTCTCTGGCCATCTGAAGCCTGATGGGCTGAGCTAGACCCTCAATAAACCTCCGAACCCTCTCCCGATCAATGGGGAGTATCATAATGGCATGCCTGGCCAGCGTAATGAACCTGGTCTTGTATTGAGTGACGGACATGGACCCCTGCTGTAGACGCTCAAACTGCCTCCGAAGATCCTCTCTCTGAGTAACTGGAAGGAACTTCCCCAAGAACAACTCGGAGAAGTGACCCCAAGTCAGAGGTGTAGACCCAGCTGGTCTGGTCAAGCAGTAATCTCTCCACCAAGTCTTGGCGGTGCCAGCAAGACGAAATGTAGCAAAATCAACTCCATTGGATTCCACAATGCCCATGTTCCGAAGAACCTCAGAGCAGCTGTCTAAATAGTCCTGGGGATCCTCTGATGGTGTACTAGTAAATGTAGTAATGAATAACTTGGTGAACTGATCCAACTTCCACAGAGCGTCTGCTGACATAGCTGCTCACTCAAGTGCTGGTGCCACAATACTCGACTGAACTACTCCGACCGTCTGAGGTGCCGGAGTCTGGAACTAAGTGGCAAACTGCTCTGACGTATGAATAGCATGAGTCTGGGTCCCTCCCCCAGCCTGAGATCCAGATGGTGCAGTAGGAAAGAGACTGGTCTGAGTCACACTCTCCATGAGTCCCACTAAGCGGACTAGATTGTCCTGAAGCACTGGGGTGGCAATGAACCCCTCTAGGACTTGAGCCGGTCCAACTGGGACTGTTGGAGTAGGAGCCTCACCGGCAAAGTCTACCTGTGGGTCCTCTACTGGAGTTGCTGCTCTAGCTCTGCCTCGGCCTCTAGCACGGCCTCGGCCTCGGCCCCTCGTAGGAGCTGCAATAAGAGGATCATGTTGTTGGTCGGTCGATGAGGAAGCGCGCATTCTCGCCATCTGCGAGAGAGTAAAATAGAGACTCAATTAGTATTCAGATTTCAATTGGCACGACAGAGAGTGAAAGATATGAAGTTATTCCTAACTTTGCAGCCTCTAGGGGATAAGTACAGACTGTCTTTGAAATATGAAGTAAAACAGAGCTGAAAGTGAAGAGTAGAAGGTGACGCCAAGGCCCACGAACGTCTGCGGGTCTACCTCGATGTCTCCTGTAAGAACTGATGAGATGCTCCGACCGTCAGTGATCACCAGGTCCGGCTGCGTAGTCTGCACAACATAAAGAAGTGCAGGTGTAGCATCAGTACAACCGACCCCATGTACTGAGTAAGTGTCGAGCCTAACCTCGGCGAAGTACTGACGAGGCTAGGACCGACAACAATACATATGCACCTGTGCAATTCTATATAATAATAGGAAAAATGTCGACGAAAATAGGCAAGTAAGACAGATACGGGGAGAACATGCTGGGGGTAAAAAGGGGCAACAAAATGCTAGCAAGGTAGAACAGGGTAATAACTGAAATGTAAAGATAAAGGCAAGAATTTAACTTCTCAAACAGATAATGAACAACATAAGGCACGACATGTCCCCTCGNAAAACCTCACAATCACTCAGCACGAAATGTCCCCTCGTGCGTATATAATATCACTCGGCACGGAATATCCCCTCGTGCGTATATATAATAACACTCGGCACGAAATGTCCCCTCGTGCATAACCTCACAATCACTCGGCACGGAATGTCCCCTCGTGCGTATATAATAATCAGTGATCAACACGGCATGTCCCCTCGTGTGATAAGTAACAAACAGTCGGCACGGCATGTCCCCTCGTGCGACAAATAATAAAACAAAGCAACAATATAATGTGAAAGTCAACATTAAGAAGTCTCAAGTGCATGGAAATGCTCAATAAAATTCTATTGTCCCGGCAAGGAGAAATCATCAATTACAAACTCAACAAATGCCCGACAAGGGTCTCAGCTATAACTAACCTCGCATCAGAAATACAATTTCCCAGTGTAAGCCTCAACTGAAAAAAATAACTCAATAACTCCCCACGTCATGAAACAACATTAAGGTATCACTACTAATTCACCAATTACTCATAGTACGGGGAACATTAAGAGCACAGTAAGTTTCATCACCATTGACTCACGGGCATGCTTGACCGCAACATATAGGCACTCGTCACCACGCCTATACGTTGGACATGAGTTACACATAGCAAATAAGACTCTATACCTAATCCCTCAAGCTGAGGTTAGGCCAAACACTTACCTCGGCTCCAAAAATGCAAGTCAAGCCTCAATCACAGCCTTCCCTCTCGAATCCAACTCCGAATCGGTAATATCTAGACATAATGGATTTATTAACATCAATAAGTACTCAATAAACCAATTCCCAAGCCTAATTATACATTTCCTACTATTCTTCCAAGAATACTAAAATTCGACCCCGGGCCCACACGTTCAGATTTTCAAAAATTCATGGAGAAATCAATTACCCTGAGTCTAAGGATCGAAGTTATGTGATTTATACAAGAATTCATGACCTAACATGGAAAGTCACAAAATCCTCAAGAACCCTAAAATTACTACCTAATTCTATGATTTTTAGATGATTTAGTAGTGAATTTAACTAGGAATTAATGTTAAAACTAGAAGTTTATGGGGTTTAACTTACCTCTTACAGTGGGTGGTTGTGGAAGGTGCTGCCCAAACTTGGATGCTCTCTAATGGAGGTTGATGGTGGATAAAATGAACAAACCCGAAGTTTTGGACATTTAAGAGGGGCTGCCAAGAGGGGTTTCCGCACTTGCGACCTTAGTACCGCAGGTGCGGTCTCGCGCCTGCGAGAAAATGATCGCCCCTGCGGAAAAAGGGCCCGGGACCCTGGGTTCGCACCTGCGGAGTTTGGATCGCCCCTGCGGAAGAGGTCGCACCTGCGAAGGCCTGGACCGCGGGTGCTGTCCCCCACCTGCGGTCACACCAGCTGCTGTGCACCAACAGTGATTTTTGCTGGTTTTTGGCATCGTGCGGGGTCCGGGAGGCACCTGGGCCCACCCGAGCCCCTGTCCAAATATACCAACAAGTCCTAAATCATTATACGGACTTGCTCGAGCCCACGGAACACTCTAGACAACGCTAAAACTCAAAGTCACCCTCCAAAACCCTTGAATTCAAAACTTAAGAACTTTGAAATTCTAGAATTCTATTACGATGCGCCGAACCGACCCATACAACTCGGAACGACTTCAAATGTTTCAGACAAGTCATAAATAACGTAGAGGAACTATTCCCGGCATAAAAACACATTCCTAACCAAATTTCAAGTTTTATGAACATCCTCAAAACTTTACTAACTCTAAATCTCTCATTTTGATCCGAAACCCGTCAAATCAAGTCCGTTTTACACCAAATTTCACAGATAGGACAAATAACATATAATAAACCTGTTCCGGGCTCCGAAACAGTAATACAGGCCTGGTAACACGGCTTTCACATAATTACTCCTTTTCAAAATCCTTTATTATTTCCAGAATTTTTTATTTATAAATTCATTTCTCGGGCTTGGGACCTTGGAATTCGATTCCGGGCATACGCCCAAGTCCCATATTTTCCTACGGACCCTCCGGGACTGTCACATCACGGGTCCGGGTATGTTTAATAAAAATGTTTACCAAAGTCAACTCTATTTAATTATTCAGTTCAAGAATCCCATTTTTATCAAATTTTCACATGGATGCTTCCCGGCTACCTGCTCCGGGCTGCGCACGTATATCGAGGTGATATTAACGGAGGCTTTCGGGGCCTTGAAACACAAATTTAGCTGGAATTACTTAGGATAACCTTTTGGGTCATCACACTAACCTTCTTGATAATTCTTGTTTATGCAGAATATTTCTAAAAGGATATGAGGTCACAACAGTGATTGGATGACATTGACAATTTGGTCTTAATTTTCCAGATGCCATAATTAGAGCCAAGGCTAATTTTTCTAGATATGGGTATCTAGTTTCAACATCTAATAAAGTCTTGATTACATAATAAATTGGAGATTGTTTACCTTTGTCTTCCCTTACCAGTACTGTACTTACAACAATTTCTGCAACGACAAGGTAGATATACAACCTCTTCCCTTATTTTGGCTTTGATAGCAACAGGGGTTTTGATAGATAAGCCTTCAGATCTTTGAGAGTCTGTTGACATTCTCCAGTCCATTCGAACTGATTTTGTTTCTTGATAACTGAAGAGAATTTAAAGCTTTTCTCGTAAGACCTGGAAATAAATCTTCCTAAGGCTGCAATCCTGCCTGTTAGTCTTTGAACTTCCTTTTTGTTCATAAGCATATCAGGTATTTCTTCAATAACTTTAATTTGAGCAGGATTTACCTCTATTCCTCTATTTGATACAAGGAAACCCATAATTTACATGATTCTACACCAAAGGCGCATTTTTATGGATTCAACTTCATATTATACCTCCGTAAAATTTCAAAGGTAACATAGAGGTGCTGGAAATGGTCCTCCACATGTGTTGATTATACCAGCATGTCATCAATGTAAACTTCCATCGTCTTCCCCAGATGTTCCTGGAACATCATGGTCACTATCCTTTGGTATGTGGCTCCAGCGTTTTTCAGGCCAAAAGGCATGACCTTGTAACAATAAGTCCCCCTGTTTGTAATAAAGGAAGTTTTTTCTTCATCTGAGGGATCCATTTTAATCTGATTATAACCAGAGTACGCATCTAGAAATCTTAACAATCATGACCCGCAATGGCATCAATCAATTGATCTATATGAGGTAATGGAAATAAATCTTTAAGGCATGCTTTATTTAAATCAGTGTAATCTATGCATAATCTCCATTTACCATTCTTTTTAGGCACCACTACAGTGTTAGCTAACCAGTTAGGGTATGTTACCTCGCGTATTGAACCAATTTTCAAGAGTTTTTGTACCTCTTCGTCAATCACTTCGTTATTGAATTGTCCTTGCTTTCTTTTATTCTCTTCGACTTGGGCTTAGCCTCGTGCCTAGGTGAACTTTCTATTCAGGCCTTTTTTCGAACAATGGAACAGCTTCGAGTTCTTCCATTGTTGTTTTGATGTGTTTATCTTCCTCTGGTTCCTGAATAACGTCAGGTTTGGAATCCATGTCTGTGTGGTTTGGTATTTCTTCTATGGTGACTTGATACACCTTCTCATGGATATCTTCTTTCGTACCTATTTTAGCAATAATATCTTCCTTACCTATTTGGATAGTAATTTCTTCCATACCTGTTTGGGCAACATCTTCTGTTTGGGAGATTTCCTTATCTTTTAATTCTTCCACTTCTACTTTTTTGTTGTAGTGTACCACGAAATTTATATTTCTTGAGTTTGCTGATCGCCTCTAATTTGTTGAATTCCCCATTCAGAAGGGAATTTAATTACCTGATGCAAGGTGGATGGTACTGCTTTTATGTCGTGGATCCATGGTCTTCCCATGATTACGTTATAAGCCATGTCAGTATCGATGACTTGGAACCTTGTATTTTTTATTATTCCCTCAGCATAAGTGCTAAGTTCAATTTCCCCTTTGGTTATAACCGTAGAGTTATCAAACCCTGATATGGCCCGTGCCTTCGGGATTACTTGATTCCCCAATAGCATTTCTTCCATGACTCTTAGCAAAATAATATTGACTGAACTACCTGGATCAATCAACACTCTTTTTACGTTAGTGTCATGAATAAGTAAGGATATTACCAGAGCATCGTTGTGGGGGAGCATTAATCTACTGATATCTGCATCATCAAATGTTGTATTGTCTGCTTTCGGATTTTCACGAATTCTCTTTCCGTGTGTAATTATGCACTTTGTGTATACTTTGCAAACCACTACGTTTACTTCTTCACCTCCGTGTATCACGTTGACAGTTCTTTTTGGAGATGGAGGTTTTAGGGGCTCTTGCATGTTCTTCATGTATGCATGTTTATCTTTTTCACTAAACAATTCTGTTAAGTAGCCCTGTTTCAATAATTTTTCTATTTCACCTTGTAAAAATCTACAATCTGCGGTTCTGTGTGATCATTGTGGAATTCACACCAGAAATCTGGGTTCCATTTATTTGGGTTGGACCGCATTTCTTTGGGCCATCGAACCTTATCACCCATATTTCTTAATTCTGAAACTAGTTCGGAAGTACTTACATTGAAGGTGTGATCCCCAATTCGTGCATTACCTCTAGTTCGTTCATCTCGATCCTTTTGGATCTCGATGAGGATGAGCCCGCATCTCTGCTCGATGGTCTACATTCTGGCCGAGTGTTTTCGAACCTGGGATGAGTTTCTCATCCCGAAGGTACCTGATCTCCTGTCTGATTTGGAACGTCTGGAACTGATACGATCTTCGTCTTTTGAATGAGCGATGGTATCTTCTTCTATACGAAGCTTGGTGTTGTACCTGTTATAGACATCATTCCATGTTGTAGCTGGGAATGCTCTCAAGCTTTCCTTGAGTCTTCTCGTGGCTTCTGAACTTTTGTCATTTAAGTTGCTTGCAAATTGCCATGGCTGCTCAATTATCAGGCACCCTTGGTAGTAGCATTCTTTCTCGTTGAAACCTGTCTACAAATTCACGGAGTAGTTCTGTGTCTCCTTGTTTTATTTTAAATACGTCCTCCATCATTTTCTCCACTTTTTGTCCACTAGAGTGTGCTTTTATGAATGAATCTGCAAGCTCAGCAAAATAATCAATAGAGTTTTCAGAGAGAAGAGAATACTAGGTTATTGCTCCTTTGGTAAGTGTTTCTCCAAACATTTTGACTAAGACCGACTCAATTTCTTGTTTTGTCAAGTCGTTGCCCTTAACTCCAATGGTAAAAGAAGTCACATGGTTGCATAGGTCGGTTGTCCCGTCATATTTAGGAACATCAGGCATTTTGAACTTCTTGGGAATACGCAAGGGTGTTGCGCTTGGTTTCCAAGGTTGTTGAGAATATCTATCAATGTCAATGCCTTTGATAACAGGTGGCACTCCAGAATTTTTTTTGATTCGATCGTTTTGGTCCTTCATCTGTTTCTGCAAGGTTAGTAATAAAGTTTGCAATTCAGATATGTATTACATAGTTTGCAATTTTTACACGTGTGAAGCTCTTTTTACCAATACAGATATGTGTGCCTAATGAAGATGGGCTCCGAGAGTTGATTCTTGAGGAGGACCACAGCTCGCGGTATTCCATCCATCCTGGTGCCGCGAAAATGTACCCGGATTTGAGATAATACTATTTGTGTAGGCGGATAAAGAAGGATATAGTTGGGTTTGTAGCTCAGTGTCTCAACTGTCAGTAGGTTAAGTATGAGCATTAGAGACCAGGTGGCTTTCTTCAAAGATTAGAGATTCCGGAGTGGACGTGGTAGCGGATCACTATGGACATTGTAGTTGGGCTTCCACGGACTTCAAGGAAGTTCGTCTCTATTTGGGTTATTGTGGATCGGCTTACCAAGTCTCTGCACTTCATTCCGGTTGGTACTACTTACACTTTAAAGCGGTTGGCTGAGATTTATATCCGAGAGGTTGTTTGCCTGCATGGTGTCCCAATTTCCATCATTTCAGATAGGGGTACTTAGTTTACATCGCGATTTTGGAGGGCTGTGCAGCGAGAGTTGGGTACTCAGGTTGAGTTGAGCACATATTTTCACCCTCAAATGGTCGGGCAATCCGTGCACACTATTTAGATATTGGAGGACATGTTGCACGCTTGTGTCATTGACTTTGGGTGTTCATGGGGACCAATTTATGCCGCTCGCGGAGTTTGCATATAACAACAGTTATCAGTCGAACATCAGATGGCTCCGCATGAGGCTTTATATGGGAGGAGGTGTAGATCTCCGGAAGGGTGGTTTGAGCCGGGTGAGACTAGCCTCTAAGGTACATACTTGGTTCAGGATGCATTAGATAAGGTGAACTTGATTCAGGAGCGGCTTCACACCCGACGCAGTCTAGGCAGAAGAGCTATGCGGACAAAAAGGTCTGTGATGTGTCTTTTATTGTGGGGATAAGGTTTGCCGAAGGTATCACCCATGAAGGGTGTTATGAGGTTTGGGAAGAGGGGAAAGTTGAGCCCCCGGTTCATTTGGACTTTTGAGGTTCTTTAGAGGATAGGAGAGATGGCTTATAAGATTGACTAGTCACCCAGCTTGTCGAGTGTGCACCTAGTGTTTCATGTTTCCATGCTCCAGAAGTATAGTGGAGATCCATCCCATGATTTGGACTTCAACACGATTCATTTGGAGGGTGATATGACTTGTGATGGGGAGCCGGTGGCCATTTTGGATCGGCAGGTTCGAAAGTTGAAGTCAAAGGACATAACTTCAGTTAAGGTATAGTGGAGAGGTAAGCCTATGGAGGAGGCTACTTGGGAGACTAAGGGGAAGATGCGAAGTAGATACCCACACCTATTTGAGACTCCAGGTATGTTTCTAGACCCGTTCGAGGACGAACGTTTGTTTAAGAGGGGGAGGATGTAACGACCCCACCGGTCATTTTGAGAGCTATTGTCCCATTTCCCCCATTTTTAATTCAGCTATATTGTATTATGCTGGGTTAGTTGGTTCGGTTTCGGAGTGGTTTCGGAGTGAATTGAGAAATTTAGTTTCTTTGGGATAAGCTTAAGTTGGAAAAGTCAATCGGATGTTGACATATGTGTAAATGGTATCATATTTGAATTTTTATGATTCTGTTAGGTCCATTAGGTGATTTTTGACTTTGGAGCGCATCCGGAATGTGATTTGGAGGTCTGTAGTGGAATTAGGCTTGAATTGGCGAAAGTTTGAAATTTGGCGATTTTGGTCGGTAGTAGAAAATTTGATATCGTGGTCGGAATGGATTTTTGGAAGTTGGAGTAGGTTCGTAGTGTTATTTGTGATGTGTGTGTAAAATGTGAGGTCATTCGGACGTGGTTTGGTAGGTTTCGGGATAGTTTGCGGAATTTGGAAGTTTAAAAGTTCTTAGGCTTGAATCTGAGGGTAATTTGGTGTTTTGATGTTGTTTCGAGTGTTTCGAAGGTTTGACTAAGTTTTTATGTTGATATATGACTTGTTGGTATATTTGTTGAGGTCCCGAGGGCCTCGGGTGTGTTTCGGGTGGTTAATATATCAATTATTTGTGTTCGGAGATAGCTGATCTGCTGGTTTCTGAAGTTGTCGGTGTTTTCCGCACTTGCGAATGGGGAGCCTAGGTGCGAGGTCCGCAGAAGAGCATGGAAGTTTGCACGTACGAAAAATGTTGAGTTGGGTTGGCTACGCAGATGTGAGATGGTGGTCGCATCTACGAGCCCGCAAGTGTGAGATCTGGGGCACATATGCAAAAAATCGGAGTTGGTCTGTTTCTGCAGAAGCGGAGTGTGACGCACAGGTGCGCGACCCGTAGGTGCGAGGTTTGTCTGCAGATGCGGAACCTGGGATTCTAAGTGAGTTCCACACCTGCGATGGAATTTCCGCATGTCCGGTGACGCAGAAATGTGAAATAGTCCGCGGGTGCGAAAGGCCTGGGCAGAAAGTATAAAAAGGGGGCTTTGCAAATTTAGGTTCATTTACACCATTTTCAATCGGACTTTGGAGCTTTTGGGGTGATTTTGAATGGGGATTCAAGGGTTTATCAATGAGGTAAGTTGCATGAGCTTTAATACTCCTATCTACGATGTTTTCCCGTTGTTCTATCATATAATTAGTTGGATTTAGGAGTGAAAGTGAGGGGTTAGGGATTGAGATTTTGGAGAGTTTTATTTGAGGATTTGAGAGACCAAATGATGTCGGATTTTGATAAACTTCGTATGGTTAGACTCAGGAGTGGATGGGTTTTCAAGTTTTTTAATTTTTGTTGGATTTCGAGACGTGGGCTCGGGGGTCGGGTTTGAACCAATTTCGGGTTGTTGGTCTTATTTGGTAGTTTTTCTTCTGGAATTCATTCTTTTAGCGTATATTGATGATATTGTACTGGTTGTGAATAGATTCGGAGCATTTGGATGCCGAATCGAGGGGCAAGAGCATAGCAGAGTAGATATTTGCTCGGTTTGAGGTAAGTAACGGTCTTAAATCTGGTCTTGAGGGTATGAAACCCCGAGAAATTCATATGATGTTGATATTTAGAGGTGCCCGCACACGGGCGTGTGAGCGTGCAGCGAGTGAGATTGAGACTTGGTCCGTCCCGGTAGACTGTAAAGTCAAATACTCTTTTGTTATTACTTGTTCACTCTTATTTTCGAGTTATTGATTGTCTTACATGTTAGAAACCATGCTTATGCTATATGGAAATCTAGTTGGACTGCAGTGGTCGTGAACTTGTTGTATTGACTGCTAAATTGTTGTCTTGTACTCAGGCATTGTTTGTTTATGCATTTTATCTCATCTCTCTCACATGATTTGATTTGTACTTGTTGTATTCTTTGTTTGGGCTGTTGTTGTGAGAATTGTGAGGCTGAAAAGGCTAGTGACTGATATAGGGCCTGAGTGCCAGACTGAGAGCTGTGTGAGATATGTTGGATCGGACTGCGCACCGCAGTAAATATTGGATTGGGTTGCACGCCGCAACAAGCCTTCGGGCCATGATATCGGATCGGGCTGCACGCTGCAGCAGTACTTGGATCGGGCTGCACGCCGAAACAATATATGGATAGGGCTGCACGCCGCAACAATATAGCGCCTGGGCAGTAGGAGCCCCTCCGCAGTCTGAACACCTCCATTGAGCGCAGGTACCTTGATTGTGAGTACTGAGGCTGAGTGGTGAGCGATTGAGCTGTCAAGATAGATGAGTGACAGTAGCCCCTATGAGGCTGTTTATTGCTTTTATTTATTAATGCACATTGTTACTAGTCATTGTTGTCGTGATGTTTTGAAGGACCTGTACTCTTTCGCATGAGCTTGAAACGTTTTAATTTTAAAACACCGATTTTAAAGCATTCCCAATTTCCTTTACTGAAATTTCTTAAAAGAGTTGTATTATGTGTAGCTCGACTTTGTTTTTATCAATTCCTTATATAATTTTGTTACTTACTGAGTTGGAAGTACTCACGTTACTCTCTGCAACTTGTGTGCAGATCCAGGTGAGACCGTTCACAGAGATCGTTGAGTTTGTGCGCTTCGGTTGTCGGAGAAATACGAGGTAGCTGTCGGCATCTACAACTCTTGATTCTACTCTATTATTATCTATTTTGTTTCGTCTTTTTTGGTATTAATGGAACATTGTACACTCTGATTCTATTCTGGTTTAGATGCTCATGACTAGTGACACCCCTATGTCGGGCTTTCATTTCCGCACTTTTATATTGAGTTGAACTCTTCTATGAAGGTTTTATTATGAATAGCTTTGATTTATTTTCTAAAATGAAATATCGATGTGTTTTGGTAATATGTTGGCTTGCCTCGTACCACGATAGGCGCCATCACGACATGGTTAGTTTTGGGTCGTGATAAGTATTTAGATACAGTTTGGTTTAAAATGTTTACCTCTCACTATAGGGGTATTCTTGGGTTTGCAACTATTCAATCGGGAGCATTCAATTTTTTTATTTATAAATTCAATAACTCCTTGGAATGATTTATATGGATCTTAACTCCAAGTTTGTTTTTTGTTTTACCCATATCCTGCATGTTAAATGGTGATAAAAGAAGTTACTACTTGATACTTTACAGATACCTCAAATTATTTTCAAGTAATAAAGTATCGCTTACGCAAAAAAGAAGAATGTATTACACACATTCTGTTGGACTTTTTCACTCAAATGCGATGGTTTTCATTAATGACGTTAAAATCATATAAGATTACCTCTATCCATGTAAAATCGCAAATACCATTGCCGTAAAGACTTCTTTAAGCCTTAGATATTGTTCAATGTATTGGCCTTTAACAACAAACCATACATGTTATTGCATGTAGTTTTTCTCGTTTATACATTATTAAGAAAAAGTTGTTTTCACGTCTTTGTGGTGTAATTCCATACCAAAACGTGCGAAGATAGACAAAAGTAAACGAATTGAAGTATACATCATAACTAGTGAAAATATTTTTTTATAACTTATTTAGCTTATTGCGTAAAGCTTTTTGCCATCTATCGTATCTTGTATCTTTCTATTGACTCATCCAGTATGCGTTAACTTTGAGAACATATTTGTTCTCAATAACTCTACGCCAGGTGGAAGGTCAACCAGATACAAGACTTAGTAGGTTCTCATAGACTCCTAATTTTTCTTATTTTTTCCATCCACTCCTCTATTCTAGGGCTTAACAAAGCCTCAGTCACAAAATTTGGCTCATTTACTTTTACAGGAGGTACCAAATAAAAGTAATCTTTAATGTCATATGTATGTTTAGGAATATCATTAGTGGTACTCTTTTGTTGTAGAAATTCAAATTCATCAGAAGGATTTTGGGATCGAGAACTCTTAATCCCGCTCGAATCAAGAACACAATCTTGATCCATTTGATTATTGATGTCACGACCCAATTTTCCCTTCGTTGGGTATAGTGACGGCACTTAATCTTAAGGACGAAGTAAGCCTATTATTAACAACATCAAATTATAGTACAAGAATCGATTAAGTGCTTTGTGAAATAAATCTCAACACTTTACACTTTTCCCAAAACCCGATAAGTACAATTCATAAGCTTTAAAGAGATTACACTAACATTTCCTAAAACATCACTGTTCGGAATTAAGTACAACAGTGCAATAGAAAGATAAGACGGTAACTCCGAAACCGCGAACGCTGGAGCGATTTTGCCTTGAGTCTCCACAGCAGCAACCGCGCTGCTAGCTATCGATCGACCGGCTATTCAAAACCTGGAATCTGAACAAAAATGTGCAGAAGTGTAGAATGAGCACACCACAGCGGTGCCCAGTAAGTATCAAGACTAACCTCGATGAAGTAGTGACGAGGACTAGTCAGGACACCCACTGGTCTAATAAATCAAACAGACATAAATATGGGACTAATAGAATATACCGTCTATCTAATTACTACACAATGTAATTAACACATAAGAATTTCGTGTGGAAGGAAAATACGACTAAATACAACGAAACATCATAATAATACACAGGATGATGGACGGGAACACAACCCGAAAACTGAAAACCCCAGTACAGTAAGAACAAGTAATAATTCAGCCTGCAACAGTCTCCACGTCAGGCATTAGCCAACAATCCCAAGTGTTTTTATAAAATACTTTGAGTGTAAACCTTCACCCGTGAGTTCATATTTAAGCTTTGAATATAATCATTCCAAGTAGAAAATTTCTTGAAATATACTTTCTCATATATATATATATATATATATATATATATATATATATATATATATATATATATATATATATATATATATATATATATACATTTTTAGAAAGAAAAATCTTCAAACGCAGTTCCTTCAAAATAAATGCTTTTCAATTATACTTCCACAATAAATGCCTTTCAAACATCGTTTTCTGCAAGACAAATGCTTTTCAAATATACCTTTGAAATAATAGTCTTTATGACATAGTTTTTAAAGATAAATGCTTTTCAGCTATATTTTTTAATATATATCTTTCGATCATAATCTCTTCAGGATAAATCTACCGGAACTCCGTCCGTAACTCAGAATTTGTCATGCAGTACAGGAAAAAACCTCCCGGAATACGTCTGTAGTCCCAATTTAAATATGCAATGCAGTAGAGGGGGAAAGCTCCCGGAATACAACCGTAGTCCCAATTTAAATATGCAATGCAGTACAGGGGGAAAGCTCCCGGAATATGTCCGTAGTCCCAATTTAAATATGCAATGCAGCCAAAAGGGAGAACAACTAGAACACAACAGAAACATCGTACATTGCCACAACAAGCACTAACGCAACAGAGGACAAAATTCCAAGTGCGACGAGCAAATAAATACAAGAACTTAAATAACATTAAATGGTAAAACTCACTCATAAGAAATAGCCACTGAAGGGAATTCCAAGAACAAAGTGAAAACAGTGTAACGAGGGGAAAACAAAGTAAGTATAGCAACGATTCTCAATATTCAAGCTCATAACAAGAAGAAACCAAATCATCCCGACAGGGGAAAATAGCTATAACCAATCTCGCTTAAACAATTAGCTTGACGGAATAATACTAAGCTTGAACAATGCTCAGTAAAAGGTCACACCAATGAGATACCATCAACATGGATGATTATCAAACTAAACTTAAGTAACACTTAAGGGAAAATCATATAAATCACAGTATACGACTAACGAGCATGCTTGACACCAACGAACAAATATTCCAATTACGGCTAAACAATTATAGGGCTAGATAATACTAATTCCAGTCAATTAGGCAGTTTATGAAGAAAATATAGCATGATGGTAGAAGAGGTAAAATATTCAGTTCAAGATCAAGTAAACAACAAAGGGAGACTAAAAGCAACAAAAATCTAATTTAAGCAGGAAGAGATGAAACTAACCACCAGAAACTTGGTCATAACAATTACAAATTCATACACAGGGAATATAAGGACCTAAGAACCCTAAAAGGCCAAATTCATACAAATATGTCCGAGTACGCACTCGTCACCTCGCGTACACGGGTTACAATCAACATTGAAGACTCAATTCCCAAGGGGTAGTTCCCCCACACAAGGTTAGGCAAGATACTTACCTCGAAGACCACAACCCGGTACTCTAAAATGGACTTCTCGGGTGAAAAGAGCTCTAGACGGCTCAAATCCAACTATAACAACTCCAAAACACACATAAATCGTATAAGGATCTCTTGCGAATACGAGTTCAACCATACTAAATTTATCAAATTCCAATACCATTTGGTCCCTCAAATCACGATTTTTTATTTAAGAAGTTTTCTTTCAAAACCCACATTTTATTTAACCCAAAACACAATTTAAATGGTAAAAACAAGGATACAATCATGGAATATATATAAATCTAGGTGAAGAACACTTACCCACGCGATTATCTTGAAAATCCCCAAAAATCGCTCCCAAATCCGAAGTCCAAAGTTCAAAATGTGAAGAAAATTGGCTAACCTTCGTTTCTAAGAACCTACCCAGGACATCCGCACCTGCGACCACTTAACCGCATCTGCGCAACCACAAGTGCGCGAGTCCAACCGCACCTGTGCTCCTCCTCGCACCTGCGCCCTAGAGACCGCTTCTGCGGGAACCATACCTGCGCCCCAATGTTCCGCACCTGCGGAGGCTGCCCAGTCTGCTTATTCTCGCTCTTGCGTGACCATTTCCGCATCTGCGGTTCCCTATTCGGAGGTGCGGCCACACTAGATTAGCAGCACCAGCTGCATTTTCCAAGTTCAAACTTCCTGTTAACCATCCGAAATCGTTCCAAGCCCCTCAGGTTCTCAACCAACTTCACCAATAGGTCACATATCAACACACGAACTTAGTCGAACCTTAGGAACACCCAAAAAAACACCAAAACATTGAATTAACCCCGAATCCAAGCCTAAGGATTTATAAACTTCCAAAATTCGCCAACGATGTCGAAACCAACCAAACCACGTCCGAATGACATGAAATCTTTCATACACGTCACAATTGATGCTACAAACCTATTCCAACTTCCGAGATTCCATTCCGACCCCAGTATCACATTTTCTACTGCTGACCAAAAATTGCCAAATTTTCAATTTCGCCAATTCAAGCCTAAATCTAATACGGACCTCCAAAACGCACTCCGAACGCGCTCCTAAGCCAAATACTAGCATATGAAGCTGTTGACATCATCCATAACTCGTTCCGGAACCGTTTACACAATGGTCAAACCTCCGGTCAAATCTCACAGCTTAAGCTTTAAAATTTAAGACCCCTCTTCAAAATCGACTCCAGGTCACCCGGTAACTGAATCCAACCACGCGCGGAGTTCGATATACTCAATGTGAAGTTGTTCATGACCTTATGCCACCAAACGGAGCTTAAATTCTCAAAATGACCGGTCAGGTCGTTACATTCTCCCCCTCTTAAAACAATCGTTCGTCCTCGAACGTGCCTAGATTCACCTTGAACTCACCCAATCACTGAAGACATACTTCCAACACACATTTGCGGGTGATCCCACGTCACCCCAATCTATATAGGGCCGATCACACAACCTCCATTACAATTTAGCTTTCTTATCACCACCGATAAGCCTCATACCTCAATTTCTCACCTTCTACTCATTTTTAAAAGACCTGATTCAAAATCAATATCCGGCATCAGCCTCAACTAGCTGCATCCATACATGACTACACCCATAAGGTACGACCACACATTATAGCACACTGCACATAGGCCCATAATGCACTTCTGATCACAATAGCTGCCCGAAATCAATTAGCACCGGCACTAAGAATCATATCTAAAAGAACTCTATTTCCAAGCTCTGTAACACTCAAACTGATGCTAATAACACGGAGAACTCATCGTTAGACACTCGAATCACCAAGCCACAACTAACACCACCGGGCACAAATTCCGCAAGCTACAACTAAAGAAGCACATAACGAAAATGACTGAGTATTAAAAGAGAATCACATAAGGAAACTATTAAACAAGCCCATAGGCACAACTCTCTATCAATACTGACTTATAAAAGCAATATAACAAAGATGAAGTAAAGCACATGAACAATTCACAAGGATCCCATCCTGATAAAATTTCCACCGTGGTACTCAACCCGGTCCAAACATATCGAATCACAAACTATCACGAAGACCTCACCCTCAACTCTAAATCACATACCGAAAATATATCATACCAATTGAAATTCCTCACTAACTCATATCGGCTGATAAAATAATAACCCTCACTGAACTCACATCACAATAGAGTATCAAATCACAACTCGTAAACAAAATATTTAGGAAACATCGCATTAAGCCTACCATAACGATTACAAAGACTTACTTCTAGTCTCACCACTCTCAATGATGAATTAAAACAACGATGGACACGTGCTACCACTTTTAGAATCTCCCAACACGAGCAGTCATGAAACATAGAGTGCAAAGTATGAAACTCACTCCTGAATGAAACAACAAATGAGGGAACTCGTCCCGACCAGCAGAACTATATAGTGAAATACAATTGGTGCACCTCTGTAACACATCAAAACATACATGTGTGATAATATCTGACACAACGGTCTCCAGCCCACTATATGAAACACATCAACAGGTTGGGCCTCCCCCTCTTGGGCGCCCTCTTCTCAACTGAATACCCTGCTGTGACACCTGACGGAATCCTGGGACAATCTCTCACCCTGTGACTGGTATCTCCACACTCAAAGAGACCTTTGTGCTGAAATGGCTGTGGAAATTGTACAACACGAGTACCTTGAGACCCATGAGCACCTGAAAACCCATGCGAAGCCAGTAATTCAAACTGAACTGGCTGACCCACAAAACCTCTACCGTGTGTGGGTACTTCCAAAATAAAGGACCAGTAGATTTCTCCAGTCTTTGAGGCCTCCTCGCCTCCCTGTACTCTATCTCTGAACTCGTTTGTCCTCTCGCTCCCGATCCCACATGCCATCTAACCGGCGAGAGATCCCTACTGCCTGCTGAACGAGACGTCTGACTCCAACTCTCAAGTCATGCTGAACCTAACATCATGCCTGAGATCCTTAATGAATCTATGGTCTCGCCCGCTAACTGAACAACCAAGCGAGCTGCATATCTAGCCAACTCACTGAATATGACAGCATGCTCCAATACCGACATAGTGCCCTGATGCAACTGCCCAAAATCCATGCGTCATGCCCTTCAGAGGGACTGAGGTCCAAACTCTCTCAAGAACATCTCTGAAATTGACCCCATGTAAGTGAAGCTGATTCGGCCGGGCTACCCAACTCATATGCCCGCCGCCACTGATAAGCCACTCCTCTAAGCTGAGACGTGACAAAAAAAACCTCGCTCATCTCCACAATACCTGAAGTTTAAAGAATGCAGGGACACCCCTCTAAGAAACCTTGGGCATCATCGGTCGCCAATTCACTGAAAGATAAAAGGTTGGTACTTCCTGTACCTCTCAAGTCTAAGTTGTTCTTCCTCCGATGTTGCTGCCCTAACAACGGGCTGAACTGAAACCATATGTTGTGCTGCCATGACACCTGGGGCCTAACCATCATGATCTCGTTGTTCTGGAGTGTAGGCTGCGGGAGTTTGAACTCCTCTCCTGATTTTTGAAGTAGCTGGTGCACCCAAAATAAATCCCGTCGGAGTCATTGTACCAATTATACTCAGAAACTGTGCTCAAGTCTCTTTAAGTCTAGGCATAACAATAGGCGTCTCATGTACCTGTTCCCTAACTAGAACTGTTGGCGGCTCCTCAACGATTTCTCTGGTAGGTGTCCTAACTGCGGCACGTGCTCCTCGTCGGCCTTTTCCTCTGCCCCAAGCGATGTCCGTCTCGGGGTAACATCATCAAGAATCGGAGTTCGTATCCTCACCATCGGTGATAGAATAGAACGACAAATTTAAAACTTCAAGATCAAGGAACTCGCACGATGGGAATGAAGGAAGTGAAATTGTCCTAATAGTTTTGTAGCCTCTCGAAGATAAGTACAGACGTCTCTATATCGATCCGCAGGACTCTACTGAACTCGCTTATGACTCGTAGTACCTATGAACCTAGAGCTTTGAGACCAACTTCTCACGACCCAATTTTCTCTCAGTTGGGTATCGTGAAGGCACCTAGTCTTAAGGACTAGGTAAGCCTAATATTAACAATATCAAATTATAGTACAAGAATCGATTAAGTTTTTTTTGAAATAAATCTCAACACTTTACACTTTTCCCAAAACCCGGTAAGTACAAGTCATAAGCTTTAATAAGATTACACTAACATTTCCTAAAATATATGTTTAACCAAAGAATTAGATTCCTTGACCAAAGCTATTTAGGATGAACACGGGTCACTGATAATCAAGAAAGTTATACGATAAATAAAGAAAAATTGAGTAATAGACAATATTATAGTATGCAAAAAGTAAAGTCGATTGTATTCGGGAATTCAGATGCCCTTTTGGGTTACATTTCTTCCCTTTAAATAGGGGTTTCCTAGTATAACGTTTGGTTCCTGTCATGATTGCACATTAATGTCTAATTATTACATTAATGTCTAATTATTACATTAATGAGGTGTTACCAAGGATAAAATTGTTGTATATGAGTTATGTAACGTATAAGTCATTAACTGTTGATTCTCGAATCTGCCAGTAGCTTCGTCTTGGTTCACTATGACCGTATCTCTTCTTTGTCATTAAGTTTCCCATGGTTGATGAACTCGTGGGTTTATTGACCGTGCCTCTATGTCCCGTACCTCTTTACATAATCAAGTCTATCTGTTGCGTTTTCCTTGGTCCACGTAGCTAGCTGAGTTGTCAATAATTTGCTTACGTGTGAGACTTTTTCTTACCAATACAGATAGTCCCCCCACTTACCATATATTTGTCGATTAATATTTGGTAAGTGGATACACATTTATGGCGGGAATATTTTTTTGCCGTTTTTCTCCGAAACATTGTATCTTTCTATGAACACAGGCGCCATTTGTCACTTACATTTAGTGCTACTTCCACGTGTCCATTTCTGATTGGCTCTGCAATGACTCTGCGCCTTTTAGGGCTTTTTGCGGCTACGTCAGTCCCGAAGTGACACCTTTAATCATGACTTTCCATCATTGTTTTTCCATGTTTCGATGGTTGTCTTTTTGTATAAATACCCTTCTTCCTTTCTTTAATTCCACGAAACATTTTATAACTTATCTCTTTTCTTGTAAAGAATTTTCCATTGCTTCTGTAAGTATGTATTCATCGAATCAACACAAGAAGGTAATAGATGTGGAAAATGTCGCATCTTCTTCTGCTCCAATTACGAGTCAGAGGGGAGGCAGGCTAAGGAGCTTAGGATCTACTCCCTCTAGAGGTTCTTCTTCCCCAATAGGTTCTCCTCCTTCCGCTAGGTCTTTGCTTTCTCCTAGGGCTAGATCTTCTCATTCTTCATCTAGAGGTAAAGATGATCATCTTCGTGAACCCAAAGTTGATGAGATTATTCCCGCCGAGTTTGTCTTTACTAGGGAAAACCCAGTTCTTGTAGACCAGTCTACTTCTTTAGATAGTGTGGAGAGGTATCCAGCTATTATAAGTGAAGGTCACGTTCCTCTTGTTCGTAGAGAGTGTTCTTGGGGGCCTGATTTCCCTATTTATGTCCTGAATAGTAATCAAAGGATAACGTCTTATAGGATTGGTTATTCCTTTGTTTATACATATCCTTTTACATTAGGGTTTAGACCTCCCATTGATCCAGTTATCATCGAGTTTTGCTGTTTTTTCAATATCTGTTTGGGACAAGTTGGTCCGCTGGTGTGGCGAGTTGTCGCGTCTCTGAGAGTTTTGGCTTCTTAGCTTCAGTTCCCTTTACTTTAAATCATCTTATTCATTTATATTCTCCTGTCTTATTTCGTCAAGGGGTTTTTACTCTGGCTGCTCGGAGTAAAAGAGTGTTAGTAACCCCTGGTGATGATAAAGACAGAGGTTGGTACCTCCGGTATGTTGCTGTCCCCACTGCTGGTTTAGTGGGTGAAGAGAATCTTCCCTTCCCTGAGAAGTGGAACCGTGCACGTGAGTACTTTTTTGGTTCGCATCTATTTTCTTCTTTCATTAGACTTGGATTGTGTTATTAACACCGTATCTATTTTTTCTTTTTAGCAATCATTAATATTGTTGAGAATGTCTCAGGTATTCGTGATTGGGCAGAAAAAATATTGTCTGCCGCTCCTGTTGAAGAAAGGTCCTGGAAGTATTTCCCGAGAAAGTACTGTTGGCTTGTAAAGACCCATGGTAAGTGGAGTTTTTCTTACTTCCTGTCTTACCCGAGCCTAATTTTATTCTCGTTTAACGTTTTTCTTTTTGACAGGGTTTTCCGCCCGTGGGGTGTCTGCTTCATCTATCCTGAAGATGTCTTTGACTCAGGCTCAAGATATCCTTGCTAGTTCGTCTTCCTCAAAGATAAAAGTTGGTGATCCCCGTTCCGAAGAAGAAGAAGAAGAAAGAGAGGGTGCTTTAGTACACCAGTTACGAAGAAGGCCGGTGGTTTTGGACGACCAGTCTACCCCCATGACTCTTTCTTCTGTGCCTGCAGGTAGACCCTATTCTTCTGAAAATGATTCAAAGTCCCTAGTCCATGATTCTGTCGAGTATTTTTTTTATGAATGTTTTGATCTCGCTCCCGATGACGTTCCCTTAGCTGTTGTTTTCCCCGACTCTTTAAGAGAAGAAGTTTCGTCGGTTCCTTGTGTCTCCGTTGTTCCAGCTCCTTTAACCATTACGGCTTCTGTCGTTTCTCTGCCCGTGGTTTCTTCAATTCCTCATTCATCCGTGCCTGCTATTGTGCCTGTGGCTCCTTTAATTCCTGGACCGTCTCTTTTTGTTGCTGCTCCCTCCGTTCCTACTTCCATGCCTTCCATTAGGGAAGTAGGGTCTTCCAGTAGGGAGATGCGGAGGGTTGTGATTGAGGTTCCAGTTGAAGGGAGTCTTTTCAAAAAGACGGGCGAGCCTAAGGTGGTGGCTTAAGCCTCTGATAGGTCCTGAAGAGAAAGCCTAACTTGCCAGCCATACAGCTCTCACGTGGGCCAATGAAGTGGTGCATACTTCTTTGAAGGTATAGCGTAGCTTATTCTTACATATGTACACCTTTCCATGTCTAAACAGTTTACCATGTTTAACTATTTTATTATTATTTTTTATAGATGCATCTTATTGGCTTAGAACTTATGAAAAGAGTTTCAAATTCGGATAATGAGTTGAAAGAGCTGGGGGAGCTGCAGGTTGATTTTGACAATCTGAAGGAACAATATGATGACTTGAGGGTAGATATGGATGGTTTAGAAGAGGAGAGGAATACCTTGAGGATACAGTTGAGGATTACATCAACGGAACTGGCGGTGGAGAAGGCTTCTTCTATCCAAGCTGATAAGGATAAGAGTATTCTTGAATCATCGTTTGCTGAACAATTGTCCCAAGCCTCAGAGGAGATCGGGAACTTGAAGCATCTGCTAGGGCAGAAGGAGGAATATTCTGGTGAGCTTGTACAGACTCTCTCCCGGACCCAAGTGATGTGCCGTAGAATTTTGACACATTTAATACCAAATTACTTAAATTATAGTTTTTTCAAGAGCATTTGCCCTCTATACTTATAGAATTTTGACGTTTTGCAGTGCATGAGATGTAAATACTCAAAACCATGAAAAGAAAGAAAAGGAGCTAAAAAGTGAGGGGAACAACACTATGCGATCGCATATCTGACAAGAGAGCGTCGCATAACTCAAATGCAAAATGCATAATTCACCCAAGGATCGCATACCGCAACAGAAAAGATGTGCCAATCTCAAGAGCTAAAATGCGGTCGAGTATGCGATCACATAACTCACATGCGAGCCGCATACTTAACAGCAGAATCCCCGATGCCTGAAGCTGCACCAAGAATGCGATGTAAATCTGCGGTCGCACATCAACAATGCGAACCACAAATCAACAATGCGGTGACGACCAGGAAACTAGGGTTTAGTTATGCGATGAGAACAAGAAGGATGCAAACCGCATTCCTGATATGCGACAGGAATTCGATCGCATAACCTGTCCGCATGGGTATTTTTTTCTGTGACCCACCTGACCTTTGGCCCACTATAAAAGGATTTACTTGGGTTTTGTGGGTCATTCTTGTCCAGTCTTTGAAGAACATTCCCCTATTAGAATATTCTTTTCTTTTTGGAAGCATTATAACACTTCATTCTTGGTTTGTAAGCATTCATGACACTTAATACTCTTAGCTTTTTATCATTTATTATGAGTAGCTAGCCTTAAATACTAAGGTTGTGGACCCTAAATGGGTGTTATGTATTTGGGTATTTAACATTGAATATATGAATAATGGATTATTGATATTTATTTACTTTTCATTATACATTTCTTGTTAGTGGTTGCAAACATTAACTTATGCCATAACTTCTTTCTTAGCTTGGAAAAGTGGGTTAGAATTGGTAAGAGTAAATATCAAAGACTCAAGGCTTTAAACCTTGTTTAATAGAATCACTTAGGGATAAGATGGTTTTATTTGGCATAAAGTGATTTGGATTTCATTGCAACTCTTTTATATTTGGGAAAATTATAAAGAGGAAATACTACTCTATTATTGGAAAATATTGGGTAGCCATCTAGAAATCAATTGCATATCAAGAACTTCCCATTAGAAATATATCATATTAATACCCATTTGCATTACACGTCATTAAAAGGGGACACAACCTTGGTTCACCTAATCATATTAACTACACTTTTAAGTAAATCTCATTGCTACTACTTCTATTAGTTTACTACACAACCAACCCCCATCTCCCCATTTACTAATGGAATGGAATTATGATTTGAGTTAAGAATCACACTATCAAAGTAACATTTTCACACCTATTCCCTGTGGGATTCGACCCCAACCTCGTTGGGTTATTATATTTGACTTCGACCGCTTTACACTATTTTAAAGTGTAATTTGAGCGTATCAAATTTTGGCCCCGTTGCCGGGGAATACGGTTTTGAAATTGCTAGTAGTGTGTACTTTACTTTATATCTTTTTCTATTCCATCACAAGTTGCTTGTTTTGTATTGGTGTCCCAGGTCACAATGGCCGATAATTATGATGAAGAGGAAAATCCTTTCGCCGATATTGAGGAATACATCGACGACTCCAATGCCATACTTCCACCAGTAGTTGGTGCTTCGACATTTAAAGTGGACCATGGAATGATTCTGATGCTCAAGGCAGAAGGATTATTTCACAATTCAACTGATGATGACCCCTCGCAACACCTAAGGAATTTCATGGGTGTGTGCGCCATGCACAAACAAACCAATGTATCGGATGACGCCTTGAGGTTGCGGGTGTTTAAGTACTAATTAGCGGGAGAGGAAAGGAAATGGCTTCAAAACTTACCTCCTCACACCATCACTACATGGCCGGAGCTAGTCCGAGCCTTTTTGTCAAAGTGGTTCCCGGATAGCAAAAAATCTAAGCTTAGAGACAAAATATTCTTCTTCAAGCAAATTCCGGGGGAACACTTACATGAAGCATGGGACCGATTCAAGTTGTACCTTGTGAGATCACCGAACCATGGGTTCCCGGACAACATTTTGATAGAATTTTTTTAAATGGGACTGGACCCACTCTCCCAGTCAATTGCAAAGAATGCCGCGGATGGGTCTTTCATGGACAAGATGGCTAAGCACAATCAAGCTTGGCATTCGGAAGATACAACTGGGCGAATTTCTTATGGCACTCCTTCTCTGGCAAACATGATCAAAGAGAATCAAGAGAGAGACCAAGTAATTGCCGGTCTCGCCACTAATGTTGATGTATTGACAAAGATGCTCAAGGAAAATCAAACCAAGAAAGTGCATATGGTGGAAGACATGCAATCGATGGGAAATCAAGAATGGGAAGAAGCAAACTATGTTCAAAACTCCCAGGTGGTTATCGCCAACAAAACAATTGGAGGCCAAACCCGCAAGGGCAAGGCCAACAAAATTGGATCAATGAACAAGGCGGTCAAGGATAGTGGAACAACAACAATAACTACCCCAATAGAAGCTCCGATCCGTATGTACCACCAAGAGTGCAATATTCCAACTCTTCACAATCATCAAGTGAATCTAAAATGGAAGGGATGCTAGAACGGATTTTGCAAAACCAAGAGAAAAGCGATGCAACAATGAGGAACATGTCCGAGGTGGTGGGGTCACACACCGCTTCGATTCAAGAACTTGAATTGCAAATGAGAGATCTATCAAGAGAGAAAACTCCCAAGCAAAAAGGCACACTTCCAAGTGACACGGTGGTAAACCCGAAAAGCGGCCCAAGTGGGTCGACATCTCATTGCATGGCCATAACAACGAGAAGTGGTAAGGTGCTACAAGACGAGATTGAGAAAGTGATTGATGTTGAGAACAATGATAAAGGAGAGGAAGCACGGAGTGAGTCGCCGGTAGTAGTTGAGGTTGGAGAAACCCTGCTAGAGGATGAGATTCAAAGAGAAAGAAAAGGAAAGGCCGTGGAGAAGGCGAAGGAGACCCCAAAGGCTCCTCCCCCAATTCCTAGACCTAGTCCTCCATTTCCTCAACAGTTTGCACGAAGAGCGGATGATAGGAAGTTCGAAAAATGCTACGACATCTTGAAGAAATTGTCAGTGAATATTCCATTCTTGGAAGCTTTCCAAGAAATGATGGGGTTTGCCAAGTACTTGAAAGAGTTGATGACGAAGAAGAGAACAACAAAGAATGAGGTTGTAAGTTTGACTCATCAGGTTAGTTCAATAATTACTACATCAACCGTGGAGAAAAAGGGAGACCCGGGAGCTTTTACTATTCCGTGCACCATTGGGTTGAGAGATTTTTCTAGAGCACTTTGTGACCACGGTGCTAGTATAAATTTGATGCCTCTTGATATTTACAAGCAAGCGGGATTGGGATTGCCAAGACCAACTAGCATGCATTTGCAAATGGCCGATCAAACTATAAAGAAACCCTTGGGCATTGTTGATGATGTTCTAGTAAAGGTGGGGAAGTTCCTTCTTCTGGCCGACTTTGTCATCTTGGATTGCGCGGTCGACAAAGAGATTACTATCATCCTAGGGAGGCCATTCCTTGCGACGGGAAGGGAATTGATGGACTCGGAACGACATGAAATCAAATTCCGGGTGAATGATGAAGAAGTCACTTTCCAAGCAAGCAAAGGTTTGAAGTTGCCAAGTGCTTATGAAGGAATTTCGGTAATTGATGTGGTTGATGAAGTAGAGGATGCCGTTGTGATGAAAATGGAAGAAGAAGGCCTCGGAGAGGCATTGGCGGAAATTTTGGTAAATTTTGATGATGAGAACATTGAGGGTTATGCGGAGATAGTCAACGCATTGGAAGGGCGTGGATTCTATACATATGCACCAAAGAAGCTTTCCCTCGAACTAGAGAATCGAATGACGCCACCCGCAAAACCTTCAATCATGGAGCCACCACACATTGAGCTCAAACCACTTCCATCGCACTTGAGGTACAAATTTCTCGGCTCTAATAATACTTTACCTGTAATCGTGTCTTCTTTGTTGAATGATGTGCAGGTAGATGCATTGCTAAATGTCTTGCGGGAGCACCGACAAGCGATTGGATGGACAATAGCGGACATCCAGGGAATTCCTGCCGGCATATGTGAACATAAAATTCAACTGGAGGAAGGGAGCAAACCAAGCGTAGAGCATCAAAGAAGGTTAAATCCCTCTATGCAAGAGGTGGTCAAGAAGGAGATAATCAAATGGTTGGATGTCGGGGTTGTCTACCCTATTGCAGATAGTCCGTGGGTAAGTCCGGTGCAATGTGTGCCCAAGAAAGGAGGCATGACAGTGATCCACAACGAAAGGAATGAACTTATTCCTACGCGGACAATCACCGGATGGAGAGTGTTCATGGACTACCGGAAGCTTAACAATGCTACTTGCAAGGATCATTTCCCTATGCCTTTTATTGATCAAATGCTTGATCGGCTAGCGGGAAGATCTTTCTATTGCTTCCTTGATGGATACTCTATCTACAACCAAATCAACATCGCCTTGGAAGATCAAGAGAAAAAAAATTTCACTTGCCCGTATGGCACCTTCGCTTTTAGTCGGATGCCTTTTGGGATGTGCAATGCCCCGGCCTCATTTCAACGATGTATGATGACATATTCTCCGATATGGTGGAGGATTTCTTGGAAGTATTCATGGATGATTTCTCGGTGGTGGGTGACTCATTTGAGCATTGCCTTGATAACCTCCAACAAGTGTTAAAATGGTGTGAAGAAACCAATCTTGTGCTCAATTGGGAAAAATGTCATTTCATGGTTGATGATGGGATTGTTTTGGGGCACAAAATTTGAAAGAAGGGCATTGAGGTCGATCAGGAGAAGATTGAAATCATCTCCAAACTCCCTCCTCCAACTTCAGTGAAAGGCATCCGAAGCTTTCTTGGTCATGCCGGATTCTATCGGCGCTTTATCAAGGACTTTTCAGAAATTGCAAGCCCTATGTGCAAACTCCTTGAAAAATATGCCAAGCTCTTGTTCGATGAAGGATTCCTCAAAGCATTTGAGGAGCTTAAAGAAAAGCTCACCACGACACCCATTATTGTCACACCGGATTGGTCTCTTCCATTCGAGTTGATGTGTGACGCCAGTGGTGTAGCTATTGGAGCGGTA
The DNA here is from genome assembly GCA_005239495.1 of Nicotiana undulata. NCBI lineage: Eukaryota > Viridiplantae > Streptophyta > Magnoliopsida > Solanales > Solanaceae > Nicotiana > Nicotiana undulata. The sequence continues at coordinate 27,517 of ML268168.1, forward strand.
TTGGGTCAAAGGCACAACAAAATTCTCCATCCTATCTACTATGCGAGCAAAACTCTTAACGGGGCCCAAATGAACTACACAGTGACAGAGCAAGAGCTTCTTGGTATTGTCTATGCTTTTGAGAAATTCCGGGCTTATCTTTTGGGATCCAAGGTGGTAGTCTTCACAGATCATGCTGCTCTTCACTATATTATGGCGAAGAAAAATGACAAACCAAGGTTGATCCGGTGGGTCCTTATATTGCATGAATTTGACTTTGAGGTCAAAGACCGGAGGGGCACTGAAAATAAAGTTGCGGACCATCTCTCTCGAATTGAAGAAAACGGGCGCCCAAGAGATGACTTAGATATTGAGGATGGTTTCCCTGATGAGCATATTCTTGCATTATCCTCCTCTTCAGCTCCTTGGTATGCTGACATTGCAAATTATTTGGTGAGTGAGCTTATTCCGGATGGATTAGAATCATATCAGAAAAAGAAATTTTTGAGGGAATGCCGTCAATACTATTGGGAGGAACAATTTTTGTTCCGCATCTGTGCGGACAACATTATTCGTGTAAAGACCCGTAAAAATTTCTTGCTTAAAATAATGCCCGAATAAGTCCCCGAGTGGTTTTCTCTGTGGAAAATTCTTAAAACGGACCTTGATTTTTGTAAAAATACCCCAGATTTGAAAGGACTTAATGTTTTCCAGAGATTGGGTACTATGCGACGCACTATGCGATCGCATAACGTGTATGCAGACCGTATAGTGGTCGCATACACGGGCAGATCACTGCCCAAATGAAGGGGTGTTATGCGACACATAATGCAATCGCATAACATGTATGCAGACCGCATAGTGGTCGCATACCCGGGCAAAATGTTTTCAAAATTTGGCCCACATAGGGGCCATTCTGCGGTCCATATGCGGACCGCATGTCAGGAATGCGATCGCATTCCTGACCGCATATTCGACACGGTCTTTTAATTTTCTAAATTTTTACACCCGACCCCAGTTTCATTTAACCCCATCCCCCTTTCATTTTAACTGGTTTCTGAACAAAATAGAGAGAAGTGAGAGTGGGTTCTAGAGAGAGAAGCACTCATCTTTCCCAAATTGGTCCTCCATCTCTACCCAGGCTTGGACGTTTATCAAGTACTAGTCATCTTCTTCATCATAAGAGGTAAGCCTTCACCCTATTTTCTCAAATTCCAGGGATTTAACTTAGAATAAAACACACATAGGTTGGTTCTTGGGGATGAAAAGTTGGGACCTTTCATGCATGTAAATAATCTTCCATAACCTAGCAAAGGGAAGCAAGTAGAGTAATCTTTTACTAAAAAGGTTTTAACCAATCTAAGGGATCACATATTGTTTGATAAAATGCTCAAATGAACTCGAGACTCCTAATTCTAAGGTAAATATGTTGCATTGTGAACTAGATTGACAGTGCTAGGCGGTTCGGTCAACTGCAATAGAAATTAGAAAAAAGGGAAAACTCGACTTCAGGTATGTATGGCTAACTTTAATCTTTGTAAAATCACTTGTGGTGTTCGAG